>SZWC01006592.1:0-53470 GCA_023375785.1 Penium margaritaceum
TCTCTCTCTCTCTCTCTCTCTTTCTCTCTCTCTCTCTTTCTCTCTCTCTATCTCTCTCTCTCTCTCTCTCTCTCTCTATCCATCCAACTCTACCCGCACTCTCTCTATCCTACTCACTTACTCTATCTTACTTTTTTTACCCTTCCATATTGAACACACATTCAAAGAAAAGTCCCATAATTTTTCTTGATTTCATGTTTTTCTCTTCTCTTTTTCTTTGTATAATGGGAGAAACGTGGGATTGATTTTGACTCATGTTTTTCTATGCCAACATGTCTTAGATTGTTTTGGATGAGAATTATTTCTTCTCCCATATCAAGCACGTCAATCTAAGTTTTGTATCCCCTTGGCTTGGTGAAGGCTTTGTAACCCATGATCCGCTAGATCTTTCCCATCGAGCGGCCCATGATCCGCCATTTTTCTGCGTCATGTAGTCTTGAGTCATAAGCTGATGGTTTTCACCTGTCAATATCTGCAGATAGAATGTAATGTGAAGTATGAAGCAATAGCAAAGCCGTCCTGTACGAATGACCCCAGGTGCGAGACTTTGTGTATATGGGCAAGTGTGTTCCATTTTCTAACAAAGGGTACTTATCACTTAATCATTGTGTAATTGTTTTGGGCTCTCTTCTCTTGCAAAGTATGTTTGCTTCCCAGTTGTGAGGTATAAGTCAATGTCATCAACATACATGTCCCTAAATACTGCGTTCAAGAACAAGTCTTGTCTTGTCTTGGAGCAAGCAATGCGCAGGAATTTTCCAAGAAACTCTTTGTTACTTTTCAATGTGAAGTTTCTTTATTGCATGTGAACAGATTGAGACTTCTTCTACATGATTTTGTGCATCATCTTGGCTGGGATTTCTTTGGACTAAAACCCGGCCGGACTTCTCAGCGTACAATGTCAACCAAAGGGAGTTTCTGTGAGAGTGTGCTCTCTGAAGAATTAGTCTTGGTGTGTGGAGAGCATAGTCGCACCTGAAATATTAGACTTAGAGAAGTTTGGAAGCCAGAACTGGAAATGACAGGTTAATGAGATTGAACCGAGTACAGAATGTTTGCACTATCCGGCCGGCTTGTCTTGGCCCTAGCCTGCTCCTCTCCTAGCTTGCTACATCAAGCTACTTGCTCCTGAAACCGGTGCCCTACTTTCACCTAACGCTTAGTGTGAGAAGTGCCTGGCCATCGATCATCCAGATCGACGGTCTGTCTTGTCTCTCAGCAAGCCGCCGCGTCTGCTCGATGCCTCTTAGCGGTGGGTGTGGTTGTCGTGTTGTACACGCCACCGAGAGTGCTGCGACTGTCGCGCGATCACACCCAGTGCATTTGATGCCGCCGTTGACTGTGTGCGTTCCCAAGAGCTCCCGCAGGAAAGAACCCCTCAGCGGATAGTGTGTCCCACACGCTATTTGCCAAGGGGGCGACAGCCACCCTCGCGTAGCATGTTTGGAACGCCGCGTGGGCATTCGCGCAAAACAGCCCTTTGGCTCTAGCGTGAGCCCCAGGCTAGCGCTCGCTTGCACGCTCGCTCCCCCTCCTCCTCCTTGTATCCGCAGTCGAGCGGAGGTGAGACCGACCGCAAGCAGGATTTCCGAAAAAATTCCCACGTGCCCCCAAAAGTCCGACGTGGCCCAAAGTATGCCACAATTACAGGGGCAAGTTGTTACAGTTTTGGTTCCAGTTTTTCCCCGATTAAGTCGTTTTTGTGTGATTAGATGAGCCCCCTGAGTTGAGAATCCTCATACAAGGAGTATTATATTCTACGACATCAATTTCATTAAAGATTTTAAACTTCACACTCTTCGTATCTCATACATACATCATGAGTTTTTTCTCTCTATCTACATGTTAGGACCAATAACATTCAAGGATCTAGTCTAAACGAGAAACAAAAGAAAGAAATTTCTCTCTCTACTACCTACCTTTTGCAAAGGCTTGCATTAGCTCAAGATGTCATCCGCAACCAACCTATTTGCAGATATGTACTTTAAGACATTCTAATGGACTGATCTGTGCCTTTTCCTTACCAAGGTTTGGATTGTATAATCATCATTTGTAAATTGAAACAATGTTTTTACATGATACTCTATCCTAAAACTGGGACCACACGCTAAGTACATGATAAGGGCAAGTTTTCACTCATTTTGAGTGCACTCTCCGCATGCACTACGCCTGTACACCGAGAGGTCTCTCAAGACATCTTTGCAAGGATAAGAATGACAAATGAGGCTTGCTATCGCAAGCTAGGACATGAGCATCGGATTTGTTTTTAAGACAATGGTTGTATTTGGTGAGTAAAAGGCCTTCATGGTTGAAAAGTGCACCAGGAACATGGCCACGGAAAGAGAATAAATGCGATCATCCAACGATGATGCAAGCGTACTGTTGACGTGGTCTTCCCCTTACCATGAGTACCATTGATCATACTCTCTTTTTTGACAACTTCGGAGTGGTTGAAACACTTATCTTGCTTTACATTTGGACTCTTTGGTTTTTTTATGCAAGATGGAGCTTTTAATTTCTCAATTTGAGTGATTATTCAGAAAGTTAGCCTAGCTCAATGTTTGGGTGTTGGGCCGGTGCCATCTGGTACCCGCCATGGGTTGTGGGAAAATCCAATGCCAGTTATCCGAGCTCGTCTCCATTGAGCTCCACATGTGAGTGGGCCATAGACAAAGCAACGAGAGGGACCCAATTAACCAGGGTGAACTTCTCCTTGACTTCTAGGCAAGGAAAGGGGCTCCGACAGCATCTTCTACAGCATGTTGTTGGCCACGTGGCCAAATCGCTATTGCCACAGCTCAGCAGAAGTGTCCTTGGTTGATGTGGCAGCCGCAACGGTCACCGATGGTGCATCCTTTGGCTCCGGTCCCACTGTCTTGGTGGCACATGCCATCCCCTCATCCGACACCTTGGTGATTTTAATTTGAAGCACGTAGAGGCCGTCGACTCTTCAAACTTGAATCAGGAGGTCGTCTTTGGTGTAAAAAATCTGGATATCCTTGTTTTTAAGGCCACGGCTTCCTTGTTGGTGAACTCCATTATCATGTTGTTGCCGATGATTTGTAAGACTCACAACAAATTGGCTGCAGATGGGGACTTGTACACCACCTTTTGAAGGTTGAATGCCTTTTTCGCACCGCTCACGTTGAACGTGATCACCTTGTCCCTTTTGCCCATGGCTTGGACAACGTCGCCGTTTGCAGACTTGATGGCAAAGTCGGCCATGGAGACAAATCCACCCTTCTCTTTTGATGAGTGGAGGTTGGTGCCCAAGTCAAGGGCGAATGCCTCGAGCCTAGGGATCGTTGCCCCCTTCATGGGCAACCCTCTAGCCATCATGTTGGTAAGGTCCTTCTTCTCCTTCCCATTGTTTTTCTCACCTTCTTTCTTAGGACTACCACAGTCCCTAGCCCTGTGTCCAGCATTGCCATTATTATGACAGTTGCTGGGCTTCTTAGGACTCTTCTTGCCACCATTGCCTTTCCCTCCACCGCCACCGCTTCCACTGTTGCCTTGACATGAGCGAGAGGTTGCACCTTGTCCACCGAAGCGAGAGGCATAGACTGCGATGTTTGCCTCACTGCCACTGCGTCGCATGGACTCGTTTCGGACGTGTTCGACTTTGGCCTCATATGTCAGATATGCCTCCTTCCAGCCGCCAAGTACGATGATCAAGGACCCTCGGCTTTCCGGCAGCACCATCAGAAGGATCAAGGCACGCATGTAGGAGTAAAAATTCCATTCCATTTGTTGGAATTCGTGCAGCATGTTCTCAAACATGTGCCAAAATGTGGGTATCAATTCTCCTTCACTCACCGTCATTGACATCAACCTTTGGAAGATGAAAAAGTGGTTTGCGAGGGCATTTGATTAATACACGCGTGAGATTTTTGTGTAAGCCTTGGCAGCCAACATGCATCCTGTGATGTGGGAGTGTTGATTCTCATTAATGGACGTCACAAGTATAGCGAGAGCCATGTTGTTCTTCATCGTCCATGTTGCAAGGTCAGGCGCATGCGTCGTCACCGTCGCATCGGCAGGTGCTGTCTCGGTCCCTTTTAGGATGTCGAGGTAGCCACGCACGTTCATGACAATCTCAAACTATTGTTTCCACAAGGGAAAGCCTGTCTCCGTGAATTCGGACATATCCGCCTCAAGGCGGGCTTGAGTCGGATCCGCCATTTTTGGCAGTTGCTCGTCTTCTTTGCTTTGCTGCTACTCTGCTTTGTTGAGGCCGATAAGGCTGGTGAGGCTGCTGAATGCAACCATTGTCAAAGGTGCAGCTGGTTCCGTTGCATACCCCTCCTACCGATGATCGCCTAAGGTGATGGTGCCGTCGTGAGAGAGCGGACTTGGGGTCATACCACCTCCAAGAAGGGGATAGTGCTTAATCTCGTTGGGGCTCAAGGATCTTGTCTAACATGGACAGAGCTATTCCCCGTCCCCTAGTATGCCACGTGCATGCACCCTACCTGAACAAGCCGATGGATCCGATGGAGCAGATAGAGCCGTCCGATGTTCGTGTCCCTATTATACCTGTGCGCCCTGCAAGATTACGCACTAGTCAGTCTTGGAAGTGTGCCTTAGAACCAGAAGTGAGGGCCCATAACCCTTTGTCAATGCATCGAATAGCAATGGTATGGAAAACTGGTCCCGACATGAGAGGCCGCCAATCGCTCTTCGTATTATAACCAAGATAAGATAGCATCCTTGAACGAGGGATCCACACTTTAGGTTCGTTTGGTTTGCATCCTCACAAAGTCTGCATGTTGCCCTTTAGTGTCTACCTTTGGTTGGACACTCTACGAGGAGTCTCAAAGGCAAGAACTGTAAATGGATGCATGCCGGGTACAGGCTCTTACATTTCCATAGCTTTGCTAATCCTTCTGCTTGTAGTGGCTCTATTGGAGTCAACCTCAACGTACAGTCCTACTTGGCGCGTCCTTATACCGCCAAGTGTCATCCTCGAGGCAAGCTCTAGAAAGCTTCCTAGAAGCTTCCTGTCCCAATTTGGGCCACAAAGAAAAATTCACCATCGCGGGGTTTGAGCCCGCGCCCTCTTGTTTGAAACTTTGATGCATATTCCAACAATTCCACAAAGGTGTGAGTCCTACGATGATCCCCAGGGGACATACCCATTATGGGCAGTACATTCCTGGCCCATCTCAAAACAGACCAAGGGGACGTACTCTATGGAGCAGTGCATGCCTTGTCTGCATGTGCAGCTAGCCAGCTAGGTAGTGGACATGTTTCATACCATTTCAACACTTTCTACTCTTCTCAACAGACTACACATTGCTCCTTATGCAGTAGAATCACACTTTGCGGCCGTTCCTTGCACCCCTTACACATCCAAACACCCTTCTTGTTCTTACGCAAGCAATCACCGTAGCACATTCTCCTGTATCAGTGACATGCAGCTGCCGTTTCGACAATGTCCTTGTTGCCATACGGGCAGATGATTCTCGTCCCTTGAAAGGGTTCCTCCGATTTTTTTTACTCAAGGGTGCAAAATCCTTGTTGAGTCACCTGGCCTCTGAGACACTAAATGCAGATGTACACATCTCCTACTTCTGTCGCCGAAACCCTGCAGAAGGTGTGGCTTGTTCTACTGCATTTGGTGTAGAGCGTTGCATCAGCAAGGAGCTCTTTCATGTAGCACGGGAACTTCTCCATGTTTTGTGGTTTCGTACCTTCTCCGGTCCCTTTTTCCCTTCCCATTCCTTCCTCTTGTTGTCCCGGCACATCCGCTGATCCACTGCCCTCTTTGCCCCTTCTTGCTTCCATTGCACATGCCTTTGATGCTCAGGGCGCCTCGCACCCGCCCAGTTGACCAACCTTGGCTCTTGGAACGAATTATCGTCTTCTTCCTCCTCTTCTTCCTCCACCTTTTCCATGGGAGCATCACCTGGAATTTGCCCGTCTTCTCCCTCATGTGGCAGTGTCATGTGAAGATCCGACCTGTATCCACCTTCACTCCCACCTTCTTCCTCTCGTTCCTCACCTTCCCCATTGTCCAATTCCTTGCTCCCTTCCTCATCACCTTTGTCCTCATCTTCATCTTTCTTTGCCTCCTCTGCCTTCCGCTCCTATTCTAGATCTTTCTCGCACTTCAGGATTTCCCATCGCGATCGGTAGGAGAGAAGCTTGGAAAAACAATGTGGTGAGCCCTGGTGTACCACCTTGCCGCTGCGGCTATAGACAGCATTCTTTGTTCCTCCTTGCAGGTTCTCTCCATAGATGTGGCAGGGGCCAGGGTTGATGTGCGCCTCCTTTGAAGATGTGGCTCTTTGACCCCGTTCTTGCCCTGCTCCAGCCCCCTCCGCAAAATTCTTCATTTTCTGCCCCTGTCTTTCCCGTAGTTGCTCTCTTTTGATTTCCCTTTTCTCCGCAGCATCTCTCTTCTCCTCCTCTGTGGTCATGCACCTCACCAGCTCCAATGCCTCCGCAATGAGCCTTTCATCTGGTAGGATCTCCGCCATGCGGTGTTCAATCATCTCTGCGGCAGTCCATCCCTGTGGGTCCTTACCAGTCGGCAAGTTTTTCCCAGCTGTGCGCATGTGTGCTTGCCATGATTCAGGCAGTAAGAAAACTTTTGTACAAGGGTATGATGATGGGAACTGGGGCAGCCTTCAGGGAGGTGATCAGGCTCACCAAGAGCCGCCTTGGTCGGACCAATTGTGTGTGAGAGGGAGTTGCATGTTGCACAAAAAGAAAATACGGAAGTATATTTAGATTTATGGAGAATGAAAACATCTAAATCAACTCTTCACTTAGAAATCAAATGATTACAGCTTCGTAACAAGCCCTTACATGCCTCATTTGGCCAAGGGAGCACCTAGATACACTCTGTCAAAGTTTATCCTCTAGCAAACTCTCCTAGCCTAGCGGGATGAGCAGCGGTCGCCTTGTCACACATGAGAATTATGTGTCACACGACTTGCACGACCAACGATTGTGGACTTCTCCTCCCTTGAAGTCTTCTGGAAGTCCTCCAGCCGGGTTTTCTCCTTGAAGGCCGCTCTCAACCGTCTTGGTAAAACATTCTTCCGCATTTTGAGCTGAAAGTGCACAGGTCGTCACTTGAACCCGGCCCATGATCTCCAAACTTTGGAAATCCAATCTCACTCAAATGGACTCTGAATCGAGCTCCATAAAGTGCGTTGGAGCATGTAAAACATCCTCGATGCAAGTGTTATGCCAGATGATTTTTATCGAGCAACCTATTTTTGTGACTTTCTCGCACCCTCATATCCATTATTCTCCCACTTTGCAAGAATAAAAATCACATAAGTCCACACTGTACCTTGAGCTGCTGAAATTTGTGTGCTTTAAGCGGCTTGGTCAGGTCGTCTACGAACATTATGCTTTAAGGGCAGAACTTGATCTGCACCACCTGCTTTGCCACGAGCTTGCAGATGAAGTGGTAATGCAAGTCCATGTGCTTGGTGCCAGCGTGAAACTCTGTGTTCTTGGTCAGACCAATGGCGCTCATGTTGTCATAGTAGATCACAGTTGCTCTGGTCTGCTGCTTTCCAAGGCTTGCGAGCAGCTCACGCAGCCACACGGCTTCCTTTGCTGCATCACCCAAGTCGATATACTGCGCTTCGGTGGAGGAGAGGACGATACACTCTTGTTTCTTGCTCCTCAAGCTGATTGTACCTCACTCCGGCGGAAACACGAACCCACAAGTTGACCTCCTTGTGTCCAGATCACCCCCTCCCCCCCCATCTGCGTCGTAGCCGATGAGAAGGGGACTGTTATTTCCATTGAAGGTGAGGCAAAGGCTGCTGCTACTGTCGAGGTAGCGCAGCACGCGCTTGACCGCCTCCCAATGCTGCACGCCCAGATTCACACAAAATTTGCTGAGCACTCCCACTGCTTGGCTGATGTCGATGTGCGTGCCGGCTACTCCATACATGAGGCTACCAACAGGTGCTTGGTATGCTACTTCTTCCTTGTGGCTAATCTCTTGCATGCCATGGGGAGTCTGCGTCATGCTCAGCTTCGCTCCCACTTCTAGTGGTGTTGGGGCTTTACGCGCTCTTGCCATGTTAAAGCGCTTTACGATGTCGCTCACATACATGCTCTGCGACAACTCCAAAGTTTGCTGCTGCCAGTCGGGCTTGACTTGAAGGCCAAGGTAGTAACTGGGCTCTCCCATGTCCTTAATGTCAAACCTGGCAGCAAGGGACTGCTCCACATGGTCCAAAAAAGACTTCGAGTCAGATGATATGAGCAGATCACCAATATAGAGCAAGACGATGACTGGCTTGCCTCTTCCATGCGCCCATAGACACCATGGTCAGCTTCACTGCACACAAAATCAAGGCCAGCCAGCTGCTCATCCATCTTGTGGTACCATGATTGCGCTACTTGCTCAAGGCTATAGAGGGCCTTCACAAGCTTGCACAAAAAATCCTCCTTCCCTTCCACCACACATCCCTCTCGCTGCTCCATGTACACATCCTCCTTGAGGTCACCATTTAGAAATGCACATGTCACATCCATTTGGTGCACCTCCTAGTCTATAACAGCATCAAGAGTGAGGATCGCTCAGATGGATGGGAACTTTGCGATAGGTGCAAGTGCCTCATTGTAATCCACACCCTCAGTCTGTACATCCCCCTTTGCAATCAGCCGTGCTTTGTACCTGAGCACCTCACCATGTGTACCACGCTTGTGCCTGAAGGTCCACCGGCACCCAATCACCTAGCTGCTACATGGAGCTTCCTCGAGGATCGAGGTGTCATTCTTCATGAGTGCACCATACTCCTTGTCTGTTGTGGTACGCCAATCTACCACCTTGGCCATGTGCATGGCTTTGGTGAAGGTGGCTGGGTCATCCGTGATATTGAGGAAGAGGACCTCGAGGTAAGATGACTCCGTTGGTGGTGGAACGGTTCACAGGTTCAGCCGCTCGCCTTGTTGCATATGCTTCTTTGCAAGCCTCTCGGACCGTTGTAGCTGCTCCCCGCTGTCCTTCACACCTTTGTTGATGCGTGCAAAATGTTTTGGGAGCTTCTGTTTGTTGCTTTGCTGCCCCTCCTCATCAGATTCGGCTGCTCGCTCCTTCTCCTTCTCAGCTCCCTCCACCTACTTGTCATTGCCGTTATCACCGCCATCTTCCGCACCGTCCTCTGCTACCAGTTCTTCTCCCACCTCTAGAACAAGTGCGGGAGCAAGTAGAGTTGCTGACATAGGAATCCAAGTCCAGCCCTTCACGTCCTCTTGAAAAATGACGTCACGGCTGCGAATGATTTTGCACACAGCGAGGTTGTAGAGGCTGTATCGCATGGTATCATAGCTGAGGAAGGCAACCATCACTGACTTTGCGTCTAGCTTGTTGCAGTTGCCAGCAGGCACGTGCAGAAATGCACCAAACCCAAAGACTTCCAGGTGCGTCACTGTTGGCTTGCATCTCGTCCATGCCTCCTCCGGTGTCATCAGTCGCACGGCGCATGTGGGACTCCAGTTTTTCAAGTACATGGCAGTGTTGACCACTTTCGCCCAGAATACTGGTGAGAGCTTGGTTTCTTGGAGCATGCTATGAACACGCTCCATGAGCGTGCGGTTCACACGTTCAACCATGTTGTTCAGCTGTGGTATTCCAGGTGTGGTGACCTCATGCTAATCCTGCGAGGCTTGAGAAGTTGTGGAAATCATTGTAAAGGTACTCTCATCCACCGTATCAAGCATCAAAGTACTCACCCTTTCCAGCCAGGAAGGATACCCACGTCTTCCTCAACTTGTCATCAATGTATGTGACAAATAACACCTTGCCAGGCAAGGACTCAGATGGCATTGGACCGCACGAATCAGAGTGGATGAGTGAGAGAAGCTCAGCCGTCCCCTTCCCTTCCTCGGAAAAAGGAGCGCGGGCTTGTTTTCCTTCAATGCAGCTCTCAGAAGTCGGTGCACCAAGCTATTTCACCCCCTTGAGCTCCAAGCCGTGGACCATCTGCTGCATGGAGATGATGGCGCCAAAGCTGAGTTAACCAAGCTGGCGGTGCCACAGGCCGATCAGGGGAATCCCTCAGGGAGGTGATCAGGCTCACCAAGAGCCACCTAGGCCGGACCAACTGTGTGTGAGAGAGGGAGTTGCAGGTTGCACAGACAAACATTACGGAAGAAAATCTAGATTATCAGGGAACGCAAATGTACCAATTGAGTCTTGATTGATGAATAAAGTTATCACAGCTTTCTAACAAGCCCTTATATTCCTCATTTGGCCATGGGAGCACTGAGATACACTCTGCCAAAGTTTACCCTCTAGCACACTCTCCTAGCCTAGCGGGGTGAGCGGTAGTCACCTTGTCACACATGAGCATTATGTCTCACACGACCTGCACAACCAAAAATTGTGGACTGCTCCTTTCTTGAAGTACCTTGGAGGTCCAGTAGCCGGCTGTTCTCCTTGAAGGCCGCTCTCATCCATCCTGGTCAATAATTTTTCCGCCTTTTGAGCAAAAAGTGCTCAGGTCGTCACTTGAACCCGAACCATGATCTCCAAACTTTGGAAATCCATATCTCACTCAAACAGATTCGGAATTGAGTTCCGCAAAGTGCATTGGTACCTGTAAAACATCCTCTATGCAACTGTTATGCCAGATTATTTTTATCAAGCAACCTATTTTTGTCCCTTCCTGGCACCCTAATATCCATCATGTGATTGTACTGTCAATGCGTTGGATAGTAACGGTCTAGAAAACAGGTCCCAACATTGGAGGCCACAAACCGCTCTTGGTATTGCAACCACGATAACATGTTAACCTCTAATGACTGATCCACACTTCAGGTTGATTCAGTTTCGAACCTCTCGACGTCCGCATGAAGGTATTCAGTGTCTACCCTTGGTTAGACACTCAATGAGGAGTCTCAAATGCAAGAACTGTAAATGGATGCATGCAGGGTAAATCTATTTGCACGTGTAGAGTTTTGCTAACGCTTTTGCTCATAGTGGATCCTACGGAACCAACCTCAACCTACTAAGCTTCCTAAAAGTTTCTTGTCCCATTTTGGGCCAAAAACATAACTGCTTCTGTTGCTGGGTTTTTACCCGTGATTAATGAGCTTCGGTCTTTGTTCCAACTAGGCCACACAGGTGTGTTTCCTATGATGATCTCCAGGGGACATACCATTATGGGCAGTGCATACCTGGCCTATCTCATAACAGGCCAAGGGGATGTTCTCCATTGAGCAGTGCATGCCTTGTCTGTCTGTGCAGCCAGCCAGCTAGCCAGTGGACAAGGTGCATATTGTTCAAGAAATCTCACCCTTGCACCTCTGTCCATCTGTCATTCACTGGGCTCCATCGATGCCTTGTGGCTCACCCTTCCTCTGCCACACTCCTCATGCCAAAACCACGAATGTCTGCATAGTGAAAGTCACTCTCTAGCGACTTGGTCATGCAGTCAGCAAGCATGCTTTTGGTTCCGCAGTGCTGCAAGTCCACCATGTTCTTCATGATCAGGTCACGTGATTAGGGGTAGTGTATGTCAATGTTCTTCGTTTGCGAGGACATGATGTCATCTTCAACCATCAAGATAGCCCTCATATTTTCCACATGTACAATGTTGGTGTCCTTCTGTTGCACTATCCTTTTGCCAAGCATGTTGCGCAGCCACTAAGTCTCCTCGCACAACTCGGACAAAGCAATGTACACTACTTCAACTGTGGACAGGGAAACACAACCCTGCTTCCTGTTGGCCCATGAGACAGCAACGCCATTCAAGATGCTCTCGTATCTAGAAGTGGATTTATGGTCGTCAAGATTTTCTCCCTAGTCCGCATCGGTGTAGCACTTCAAACGGAGGGGTTCCATACCTTCTTGGCCTCCAAGAGCAAGGCCCATATGACGTGTCTTCTGCAGGTAGCACAAGATGTGCTTGACTGCCTGCCAATGTTGTGGCTTTGGTTTGGCCGCGAACCTGCTCACTTGTCCCACAACATAGCAGATGTCGAGACGAGTTTCTACCATGGCGTACATGGTGCTACCCACAGCAGACTGGTAGGGGATGTCTTGCATCTCCCTTCCTTCTGTTTTGTTTCTTGGTGACATTGAGGCCTTAAGCTTTACATCGTTTGTCATTGGGGTTCCAACAAGTTTGCAGTCTTTCATACGATAGTGCTTCATTACCTCCCCAATGTATTTGGTTTGGTTGAGTGCGATGGTGCCTATTGCTGGGTTGCAATGGATGGAAATCCTAAGGTAGTTTTTGAGAGGATCCATGTCTTTCATCTTGAACCTTTTGCTGAGGCCAGAAATCAGCTCATCCACCAACTCGACTGATGACGAGTAGATGATCAGATTATCCACATATAGTGCAACTAGTATCAACCCTCTCCCATCATGGTGCACATCCATGATCATGTCATTCTGGCAATGCACGAATGAGAGACCGGTCATGAAACCGTCCATCTTTTTGTACCACATCCTTGGAGCCTGTTTCAGCCCGTAGAGCGCTTTCACCAACTTGAACACCTTTCCTTTGAGATCTTTGACTACTTCAGGCACCTCCATCTACACTTCCTTGTTGAGCTTCCCGTCAAGCAAAGTTTTCATGACGTCCATCTAGCATATCACCAAGTTCTTTGTGGCTGCAATGACAAGGAGAGAGTGAAAGAAGACAAAGGTCACAACGGGCACGATCTTCTCGTCGTACTCGGAGCTCAAGCATTGGGAAAACCCCTTTGCTACTACCCCCGCCTTGAGTTTTTTATTCTTCCATATTGCTTCTTCTTCACTCGGAAGACCCACTTGCATCCCACCACGTGGGCCTTGTCGGGTCTATCCACCAGCACCCGCATGCTGTTCTCATCAATGGACATGAGCTCGCTGTCCACTACCTCCTTCCACTTGGCCGCATCCGGGCTGTTGATATTCTCCGCCACAATGGATGGTTCTCCCTAAGCCATGCACAACCAGCTAAGGCCGTTCCAATATTCCTCGTACTGCAAAGGTGCTTTCTTTTTTTTGCAAACTACACCGGGATACTGGTGCGGCTTCCTGCTTTGTTGTTGGTGCTACCACAAGTAGTGGTGTGTTGTCGTCGTCAGAAGAGTCATCAGACTCCTAGTCAGACTCGGAAACCTCAGACGCCTCGGTATCTACGTCCATGTCAGATGCCATGTCATCCTACGCACTTGCTCTCCCATTCCTAGCACCTGTTGACAAAGCGAGCCATTTTCGGGTGCTTGGTCTCCGAACTCAAGTAACACTATCCACTCTCCCGCCTTAAGAGCAAAGACTGGGTCCTGTAGCTCTCCCATTCCAAGGGTGCATTCGTCATACTCGACGTCGCAGCTCCTTACGAGCTTACCTTCTGCTTGGTCCTAAAGCCGATAGGATTTATGTGACATGTCATACTCAACCATGACGTAATTCTTGGAACGTGTATTAAGAATGCCTCCACCTTTTCCTGACAAGATCTGCACCCGCGCAGTTGACCCCAATACCTTCAACTGAGAGAAGTTGGCTTTCTTTTTGGACCATGCTTCCTATAGGGTCTTTAGGTGCTTTTCATGCTCCTGTCCACTCTTCCGCAAGGGAGTTGCTGGTCGGAGGCTCAAGATTTAGTAGGTCCTTGTTGTTGCTTCAACCCAAAATCAAGGTGGGAGCTTGGCTTCGAAGAGCATGCTTCTCACCATGCCGAGCAGGATCTGGTTCATCCTCTCGGCCACGCGGTTGCTTTGGGGGTTGTAAGGGGTGGTTTTCTTGTGGCGGACGTCATGATACTTGAGCCAAGGCTTGCATGTCTTGTACTCACCCCAGTTGTCACTTTGGAACATCTTCACCCTCTTGGACATTTGCCACTCTACCACGGCGACGAACTTGAGGAGCTTCTCCTCGACCTCTTCGTTGGTTTTGAGGAAGTAGATTCACAACTTGGGGCTGTGGTCATCTGTGGAGGTCAAGAAGTACTTGCTTCCTCCATTAGATGTTGTGCAAAAGGGTCCGTACACGTCACTATGGATGAGGTCCAAGACATTTTCCGCTTGTTGACCTCCTTCCGCTTTCTTTTATTCCGGGCAGCCGTTCTCCTACCCCTTCCTTCATCACTGAAATCACTCCGTACGGTAGGTTCTTTGCAGGGACAGGTCTCTCTCTCTCTCAGGACTTCTAGCCTGTGTTCTCACCAATGGTGCTGGTGTAGCGGGCTCCTCGGGTGGAGGCCTTGAGATAAGCGCCCACAAATGTTTCATCGCTTGCTCCACCCTACTGTTGACCATCCGTTCCACTTCTTTAGCACTCATTCCCTGTTGTTCCGTGGAAGCTATTGACCCCTCCGTGGTTGTTCTTTCCCTACTCCCTCATTTCTTTGGCTAACCCCTCGTCTCTGGCACCCTCTCCCTCCCTTTTCTGTGGTGTGGTTGCAGAGGTGCGGTGTTGCTCTCGCATTGCCTCCTGTCCTTGCTTCCGCCCCGCCTCCTCCTTCCTCCGCAGTTCCTCCCGCTGCATCCTCGCCTCTACTTCTGCTGTCAAGATTCTTGCATCCTCATGTCAGTTCCTTTTTGCTTCTTGCTCCCGGGATGTTGGCAGCGTCTCTTCCACAGCCTGATGTTCCGTGATGGTGCTGACCGCTTGCTGTCTCTGACTGCCACCCCTTGGCACTGTAGTTCCTGTCGCAGATGCTCCTTATGCGGCGGGGTCATTGAAAGTTGGAGGAGTGCCTATTGCCGTTGCCTGTCGCTCTACCCACCGCTGCTCTTGGTCCGGTGAATTCAACATCTGGGACAGGTCCTTATGGTAGGCCCTGACGTAGACTATGCTTAGCTAGAGCGGTAGGACGTCTTCTTAGAGCCACTTCATGCAGCTTCATTTTTTCCTGCTCTTTGGTTCTTCCGCGGCTAGTCCTAGGTGGGGTCCTTCCTGTCGCTGCAGTAGTGGCTCCCTGTGGCTTCGATGGCATGGATTGTTGTGCTATGCGTCCAGAAGTAATCCTTGCCTCTTCTGCGAATTCCTCTTCCTCTCTTGTTTTCTTTCGCAGACTACGCCTGTCTTTGCTACTCTTTTCTTTTCTCCCGATGCTCCTCCTCATCCCTCTTTATCCCCACATGAATGGTTGGAACACAGTCATCTAGTTCTGCCGCAACACTTTGTGCCTGCTACTGCACATTCCGCATGTACCTTAACTCCTTCACAACATGTTACAGCAGGAGCGTGAGCCAATCATGCACCCCAGTCAGGTCTTCTTTTCCACAGATGAGTTCAGTATGCATGTCCTTGATCAACTCCCCCCCCTTTGTCGTGGATGCTGGTGTGTCAGCATGCGTCGTAAAGCAGGTGGCCGCCACATCTCTCCATGTTCCTCGATGTTCCTTGGACAAGTAGCAAGGTATGTCAGTGCTTCTCCGCAGGTCCTTCCGTTGACACTTCTCCATTACTGCATGCACATGGTACCCCAACTGCCACTGCAACGGGTCACTACGCTGGGTGGCAGGAACAAAGGTAGGCCCATTGCAGTGGGGATGCAAGTGCACAAGGTACACATGGGTCAGCTCCATCAGAAGGTGGCGATACCGCCGTATGGGTCTCTTTGCTACATCACCCCGCACTTCTTGCCACCACAGCCTTGCCGCCTCCACCTCTGGCTCTTCCACATGATCATTTACCACTGCCATCATGCCGGCAGCTATTTCATGCAGGTTCATGCCCACAAGAAAGTAAGCAATGGGGTGCATCTCTGTGATCATCACTAAGAATCCCACTGTCCCTATACACCGTTTTTGTCCCTTGTTCGGCGTTGTAGGAAAGATCAGGAATGCTCTACCATTTGTGGAGGTATGAACCCTAGATCCGTTGTGGTGTGACTCAACTATGCTCTACCGTATGTGAGATATGACCTGTGATTACACCATGTGGATGAGTGGTCAACTTAGCCATTTTGTTGATTTGGCCAAGTGAGAGGTCATGAGTTAATTCATGGCCCCATGCGCATCTTCTTTGTTATGGGAGCTTCCAAGAAAAAAAGTCCATACCTTCTTGGAAGCTACATGGTTGGTCAGTCACCTTGAAAATTAGTTGCTGATGTGTCAAGCCCACATTGCCAGTCTATTGGTGATGTGGGTGGGTCAAGTCACTCCTGAGGAATGTACTTCTGAGGTCTAGGAAAGGATAGAGAGCTATGAAATGACTTGTCTTGCATGCTTCTCAATTAACGCTAGCTTGGTTCTCTCTTGCGTATTGATGACTTGAGCTCTTCTTGAGATGTAATGCTAAGGCGTTAGTTCTCTTAATGATGAAGTGTATGCCTGATGAAGTTTGGGGTGCATGACAGATGTCAAAAAAGGAAGAAGGTGCTAAAACTTTTGTGACATTTTTGGTTTTGTAGCTTCTATGTCATAGGTGGTTAGCTTAGTAGCTAACAAAGGGTTATGGGTCTACTCCTCTAGTTAGAGAAGTTTCACGCACGCAAGTGCTAAAGTCACAAGCAGTAAGAGCGCCTTCGCTCTCGCCCAACTTCTCTATTTGCAGGTCAATCATCAAACGGAGGGAAATTCAACACATCTGCACCTTTCTGCCTTTGGGAGCAGACATCAAGCTACATCAACCTACATCAGCCATCATCTTCTTGCATCGGCAAACGTGAACAGGGAAAGCAGTTGTCTCTTCTCACCATTGGCCAACGACGCCCTCAAAAACAGGTACATTGGCATCAACTACAAGTGCAACAATTGAAGGTGTTTGGATGGTAGGGACAGGGGAACCAAGGAACCATTCTCCCATCGTCAAGTCTGATGGAGAGGGGTTTGCACACTGGAAGTGGAAGTTTGAGATCACCATGGAGGATAGAAACTTGCTACGATGTTTTGAAAGAACTATCCGAGTACCAAAGGAGGAGGGTGCTGACCTTCTGGTATGGGTTAAGCTCAACAAGAAGGCACTCACCGTTCTTGTGTCCTTCATACAACTGTCAGTTTTTTCACACATTAGCGGTTGTACAGTGGCAGCCGCGACAAACGCCAAACTAGGCAAGGTGTTTGATTCCTCCTCACTTGCCAACAGTCACTTCATTCTACAAAACCTCATCAGCATAGGGCTTGGTGAAGGGGAGGATGTCTCTGCCTTTATGCAGAAGTGTGAGATGCTCTTGCAACAAGCCACTAGCATGGGGTGGGACCTGAAATCCAAAATGCACGCCATGGTCTTTGTGATGACGCTACTGGAGAGCTATGGTCCGTGATCATAGTGATTGGAGGGTGGATTGAAGAGCAAGTATCTTGCACCATCGTCTCGGAGTATATGCGTAATGAAGCCATGTGTCGCAGCAGCATTGAAGCAAACATGGCTGCATTTGCTTCAAGAAGCAGCGGCACCTTCCGCAATACCTCCTCCTCTGGGTACAAGGGAAACAACAGCATTGGCAACACTAGAAGGGGTCCAAAGCACCAATGAAACTGCCACAATTGGGATAAGGCTGGACACTGGGCTTGGGAGTGCCGGGCACCCAAGAAGGAGGGAGGAGACGAGGATGAATGGCAAAGGGGAACTCGTGGGGAGGATCCCACAAGCTTGATGGCTGAGTGTGCCTCTAACAAGGGGACGGTTATACTCAGGCCAGAATTTTACAAACTTGACTCGGGCACAAACGAGCACACCACTAATGAGAAGAGAGACTTCATCTCTTTTGCTCCATGCAACAAGGACTTGAGAGTTTCCAATGGCAAGGTTGAGGCAGCAGAGGGGATTGGTGAAAACCTGGACACAGTGGGTGTCAACGATCCGGACTCCAACCTTAAGCTAGAGGGGGTAGTCTACTAGCCCTCCTTCACAGCCAACCTACTCTCCATCTCTAAGATAACTGACCATGGCATGACAGTTGTCTTTACAAAGAAGGAAGCAGTGATACTCCCTACCAAGGAAATCAACATTTCCTACTCTGCCAAGAAGGTTGTTGCACAGGTTCCTCGCATTGATGGACTCTACATCTTGCAGGCCAAAACAAAAACGTTTACGGCTGAATCTTTGGCAGAAATTGATGATGAGGAGAGCAGAAAAACTAAATTTGATGACAATGGACATGTTGGAGCAGCAGAAGCAGTGGTAGCGGAAGATTTAGCAACAAAACAGCAAGCAATCACAGCCACCATAGTTGTTCAGTCTAGCCAGCGCACGACCTTCGAGAACCTGTGGCACAGGCGCTTTGGGCACGTGGCTCATCACACATTGGTTCTCATGGGAAAGCAGGAGCTAGTGCGTGGGATGGAGCTAGGTGATGAGGCAGAGGAAGCCGGGATCTTGTGTGAGCCATGCCTTCAATGCAAGGCCAAGAAGAAACCCTTCAAGCGCAATGGCACGCATGCTCTCGCACCCCTTGATCTCATCCACCCTGACATGTGTGGTCCCTTTTGCATACCATGCAATGCAGGTGCCAGATATCTCCTCACATGCATCGAAGACAAAAATCGCAATGTCTAGATATACATTCTAAAAACGAAAAGTGAGTTGAAGGAGAATCCACAAGCCATTATCGCTATGGTTGAGCGACAGACTGGAAGGAAGGTGAAGGCATTTGGGACAGACAATGGGGAAGAGTACGAAGTGTGTAGGGATTCACTCAAGACACAGGAATTGAACACCAAAAAACTACTCCCTACTCACCTCAATGCAATAGCGTAGTAGAGAGGATGAGCCAGACCCTCCTGGGCATGACAAGGTGTTTGCTCTTTGACGCCAAGCTGCCTCCTAGGTTATGGACTGAAGTAGTACGCACGGCTACCTATCTTGTGAATCTCATACCTGTAGCAGCTCTACAAAGGAGAGGGAAAAAGAAGTAGATACGGCACCTGAAGACACCACAAGAAGCATGGTCAGGCAAGAAGCCGAAAGCCTCCCATCTCAAGGTGTTTGGTTGCACTGGCTTTGCCAAGGTCCAGGCCAGTGAGGGTCATGGAAAGCTTGATGCAAGAGCAAAAACATTTATTTTCATCGGCTATGACACCATGCACAGATTTTAAAGACTCTGGGACCAAGGAGCTAAGAAGGTCATCCGCAGCAAAGACGTGGATTTCCACAAAAGTTCTGTGAGTAAGATAGAGCTTCTCGAAATTGAGAACACTCAAAAACATGGAGAGTGGCTTACAATTCTCGAGGAGGGAGACAAAGCACCAGCACAATGGTATAGGCTGGGTACTACTACAGGGAGAGAAGCTCATGAAGTTGACTCAGAGGAATCAGATTCTGAGTCAGACGTATCCGGTCCTCCAGACTGTAAGGAGGATGCCTCTCCCATCATCAACAACAAAACAGACCTCCAACCCCTACATGAACAACAACAGCTAGCAGGTCCAAGAGGCAATTCATGTCTCAAAATTCCTCGGCATCATTACGACGCGGAAAGTGGTGAATGGACAGCTTTCAACTATTCATTCCTGGTTCAAGAGGAGCCAACGTCTATTGCAGAGGCACTCGTGCAGCCTGATAAAGCTGAGTGGGATGAAACATTCTCCATTGAGGAGAATGGGACATGGGTGTTGGTGGAAAGACCTGCCGGCGCTCACGTTGACGGATCCAAGTGGATGCTGAAAGTGAAAAGGAAATAGGATGGCAAGGTGGACAAGTTCAGTGCATGGGTGGTAGCAAGGGGTTCTCTCAACAACCTGGCGCAGAGTACAATGAGACCTTTACTCTTGTAGTGACGTTCGCCTCCATCCGGTCAATGCTCGCCATTGTTGCTGCTGAGAACATGGAGGTCCACCAGATGAATGTCAAGACAGCCTTTCTTTATGGAAGAATTGACAAGGAGGTACTGATGGAGATTCTGGAGGGCGTTGATTCTCGCAAGGGGAAGGCGTCCAGAATGGTGAAGGCGCCCTAAGGGATAAAACAAGCGCCAAGACTTTGGAACCGGGAGATGGATGTATTCATGGCCAAGGAGTCCTTCATTCACTATGACACGGACCTTAGCATGTACGTGCATGAGATTGACAAAGGGATTATGTTAATGGCCTTGTATGTCGATGACTTGATTCTATGCTCTTCTTCAATGCAACTGCTAGACGATATCTAGGGGCAGCTGAGTAGCAGATTCAAGATGAAGGAAACGGGCCCTCTTGGCTTCAATCTTGGAGTTTCCATCAAGAGTGGAAGAGCAGCAGGTACCATGAGCCTGAACCAGACAAAGTACATTGACTACATCCTCAAATGATATGACATGGCAGATTCCAAGCCTGCCAGCACACCCATGAGCTCAAAGTGCAAGCTCTCCTCCTCAATATCCTCATCCAACAAAGCAAAGAAAACTGACATGTTGGGCATCCCATATCATGTTGCACTGGGCAGTCTGATGTATGCCATGGTCAGCACCCGACCAGATATAGCCCATGCTGTTGGGCAGGTGAGCCGGTTTGTGGCCAATCCCGGTCCACTTCACTGGCAGGCTGTGAAGCGCATCATGCGCTACCTTCAGGGGACGCAGCACGTGGGGCTCCACTTTGGAGGCATCCCTAGATCCGCTGATTCCACTCCGTCTCATGTGCTGCACCGATGCTGATTGGGGAGGGAATATCGACGACAGAAAATCTACCTCCGGCTTCGTGTGTATGTTGAATGGAGGTGGAGTCAGTTGGACAAGTCACAAGCATAAATGTGTCTCTCTATCAACAGCTAAATCCAAGTACATCCCCTTGGCTGAGGTGTGTAAAGAGATGCAGTGGCTATGAAGCTTGCTATCTAAGGTGAAGGCACAAGAGGCAATGGCGACTGTCATCAAGATTGAAAACATGAGGGTGATTGAAACCTCCAAGAACCCCGTCCTGTCCAAGTGCACAAAGCATATCAAGATCCGCTACCGTTATGCTCGGGACTTGGTCTACAAGTAGACAGTGGAGCTTGAGTATGTTGGTACCAAGCTGAACTAGGCTGACATGCTCACAAAGCCACTGGAAAAGGATCTCCACCAAGCGGGCACAAGTGATGATGAATGATGATTCTCACTGACGCAAGATGCAAGGAAGAGATTTGTTGAATGTTTTTGCCCCTTGTTCAGTGTTGTAGGACGGATCAGGAATGTTCTTCCCATTGTGGAGGTATGACCCCTAGATCCGTTGTGGTATGACTTAACTATGCTCTGTCTCACGTGACATATGACCTCTGACTGCACCATGTGGGTGAGTGGTTAACTTAGCCATTTTACTGATTTGGCCAATTGAGAGGTCATAAGTTTGATCATGGCCCCATGCACATCTTGTTTACTATGGAATCTTCCAAGAAATAAATTCCATAGCTTCTTGGAAGCTACATGATTAGTCTGTTACCTTGAAGCTAGGATGTTGATGTGGAAAGCCCACATCGCAAGTCTATTGGTGACGTGGTTGGGTCAAGCCACTCTCCACGAATGTGCTTTTGAGTTCTAATAATGGTCAAACACCTATAAAAGAACTTGTCTCACATGCTGATTGATTAACCCGTGCTTAATGCTCTTTTGCGTATTGACTACTTGAGCTCTTCTTGAGATGTAATGCTATGATGTTTTTCCTCTTGAAGGTGTAGTGTATGCCGGATTAAATCTAGGGTGCATGACACATGTCAAAAAAGGAAGAAGGTGTCAAACCATTCGTAGGATTTTTTGGTTTTACGGCTTCTCCGCCGGAGGTGGTTAGCTCAGTAGCTAGGAGTATCAAGCATCTACGGGCATCGTGGATTCGTGAAGTATGTTTGTATCTATTTTTTCATTTGGCGGAGGTGCGGCGGCCACCCATCCTTGAGGAGGCAGATGATAGTAAGCGGATCCCCTCGTAGCTCGGCCTACACGGGAAGAATGCCCCAAGCCATCCACTGGCGTTGGTCCTCTCCTTCCTGTCCTACTTCGGCACTGTTGCCGAAGCTCTCTTCAGCATGCAGCAAGTCCCCCAGCACACTCATTGTGCTCACACCTTTTGCTCCTGATTGTAAGCCTGGTGCCCCTTAGTGTTGAGGGCTAGTGAGTGTCATGCGTGCTTCCGCGGCGGCTCTCGCACGGAGGGCTGATGGGCTGGAAAGGCCTGCAACTTCCGCATTTCGTATGAAACACGTCTTTGGTCTTGTTGGTGTAGTGGCACCAACTGCAACTATGGTTGAACCTGCTGGAGGCGGGATACCGCGCACAACCCCCCTCCCCGTGAGCACGGTCCCCACGCATCTACCACCGTGGCTGTGTGGACCTCGACCACGACCAGCAGCATGAGCCCCAATGACAGCCTAACAAACATTCTGCTGGCCTGCCATCGGGTACGGTGGTGGTGGTAGTGTTGTCGATGGGAGTGGGACCAGTGATGGTGATGAGTTGGTAAACAAGCGCGTGAAAAATCACACGTTGTCGGTGAAAGTGAGACTGAGATGCCATCCCTGATAAACATACTAGCTTGGCGCGGCGCGAGCCAGTCTACCACGAGGAGGATGTCATGTATCCATGCCACGCTGACCTGGACTGTGCATAGAGCATGAGTATTAGCCACTTGAATGAGCAGCATGTCAATCTATCCACCCGGTGCGTCGATGTAGCCATATACAAGTGAGAAGCGCAACAGACTTGGCCGGAGGAGATGGAGAAGACCCAGGGCGTGGACAAGCCGCATGGCAATGATGGTGTGTTTTGCGCCAGTGTCGATGATGGCCGTGAACTTGCGGCCAGAAATCCATGCATGGTACCATGCAACCAATGGTGTCCATAGCTGTATGGGTGGTGTCCGCAGTGGCCTGAGTGCCCAGTGGAGACCAGGGTGGAAAAGGTGTGTGGCAGCATCTGCATGCAGATTGCTGAAGTGGAGCTGGAGATAATGGACCCCTGCACAGGCTAGTGTAGCGCATGTGAGGCAAAGGTCCACGTGCGCCAGGTCATTGTTGGCAGTCGTGAACACGGTGTGGACAGTGTGCGCCTCGCGAGGACGAAGGAGTACATAGTCAACCAGGGGAACTGGAAGTAGAGGGTCCATAAAAAGGGCGAAGATGCAGGGACTGTCTTGGACGAGGCGGATTAGTACAGACCGAGGACAGTTGCAAGTTGGTGTCGTGGCTTCCCATCTGACGGTCGCCTTAGGATCGGACTGCAGATGCTCTTACATATCCCCTGCCGTTAGCGATTCAAAGCCATAACAAGAGCGACGACGCATGTGGAGGTTTCCTATAGGCTCCGCGGTGATGGGGGCGGTTGGCGTCATGGGTACTCCGTGGGTGTCAATGCCCAGTACGAGGGGAGCAGAGGGAGCATGGGAATCCAGCGCAATAAGGAGGAGACGTGCGGCCAATCGCTCCTCATCAGGCGTGAAGTCACAGGCAGCCCCCTCCCAGGCACAGTCCATCCTTGCTGGAGGGGCTGCGGAAGGTGGAGGGAGCTGGTCATCATGATGTGGTATGACTATCGGCCATCCTTCGTACGGAAGCCCACTAAGGGCATCTGCATGGCAATTAGCCAGTGCGCGGTAATATTGAATGCAAAGATTTTATCCCTTGAGAAGAAGGGCCCACTTGGCCACAACCCTCTCATGGTTTTGCGTAGTGAGAAGCCATTGTAGTACTTGATCATCCATGTAGACAGTGAAAGGCTTGCCATTATTTATGTAGTTGCGGAAGTGCCCTAGTGCCCAGAGGACAGCAAGACACTCTCCTTTGACTGGTAGATATTTGCACTCCGTGTCATTGAGAGCTCTGCTAGCATACGAAATGACCCTCTGGATTATCTGCTCTGCTTCTTGGGATAGGTTGGCACCCAACCCATCACGAGACCAATCTGTGGTGATGATGAAGGTGAGGTTGAAGTCCAGGAACTCCAGCATTGGCGTTGTGATCAGACCGAGCTTGATCTCCTTCCAGAATGCGTGACACGCGGATGTCCAAGAGAATTATGTGTCCTGAGGCGTCAGTTGTTGAAGGGGGTGGATAATTTTGGCATGGTCACGGACAAAGCGCTGATAGAAAGAGACAAAGCCCAAGAAGATCTTAACCTGTATTGCGGAGGTGGGCTATCTCCATTCCTTGACCACGGCAATCTTTTCTGGATCCGTTATGATACCTTTTACACTCAAGAAGAGCCCCAAGACTTCCATCTACTCTGCACCTGTGGTGCATTTGGAGGCCTTGAGTTTGAGGTTGGTGTGGCGGAGGGCAAGGAACGCCTCATCAAGGGAGGAAAGGAGTCCTCAAAGGACTGTGTGGCTATCAAGACATCATTGATGTAGCAGATGACGTTGGGGAGGTGGCAAAGGGTGTTGTCCATGACATGTTGAAATGTCACGCTGGCATTACTGAGGCCAAAGGGCATGCGTGTGAAGGCATAGAGTCCGACAGGGGTGACGAATGCTGTCTTTGGAATGGATTCGTGGTGAATCGGGAATACATGGAACGCAGATTTGACAGCCAGCTTCGCAAACCAACTGCGACCCATTTGCCTCTCCATGATGAGCGGCATTGGATAGGCATCCTGTTCTGTGATGCGGTTGAGGTTGCAAAAGTCCACACGGAATCGCTTGGTGCCATCCGGCTTCCCCACAATAACAAGATTGGCTCTCCAAGGGCTACTGATGGGGATGATCACTCCTTGCTCCTTCAATTCTGTGCAACCTTCCAGGAAGATATGCTGTTGATTAGGAAGGGTGCGGTGGAACTTCTGCTTTCTGGATGGGGCATTGCCGGTGTTGATGACGTGATATGCATCCACCGTGCCAATCTGTGACGTTACACTGGTAAAAACCTCCATGTGCTAACTGAGCAGTTGCCGCACTTGTTGGTGTTGCTCTTGCAATAGTCATTTGTGGAGAATATGCTCAAAGGGGGATTGTGGAGCAGGTTCTGCAAGAGGTCTTAGAGGAAAGCTTTCCTCATCTTCCTCGTATTCGTTGTCCATGCTCACTTGTCCCTGCTGCCAGTAGTCGATGAGAGGTGCGTGGGTGTCAACCTCCATACTGGAGAGGCCGCCTTGTGCTTCTACCGCATACTTGTTCCATTCTGTGAATGCCTCCAGTACCTCATCAGAGACACCGTCTCCTGCTCGCAGAAGCTCCCCCACACGGTGCGCATGGGTACAAGGCAACTGCACCCTGCCCGCGAAGGATTTGGGTTCCGGGTGTGGCAAAGGATGGAACATGGGATGATGTACCTGGTCATCTTCTTGTTGTGCCTCCTAGGAAGTGATGGTTGCTTCATCCATTATGGGAAGTGTACTTCGTGAGGCTATTGTGATGAGTACATACTGCTTGTCACTCTCCACTGAAACCAGCTGCATCGCACCCAGGCTGAGGATGAGGCTGGCCTGGCGGGGCACGAGATAGTCTGTGCCAATGAGCATGTCATATGTCCGTGCCCAAGCAACATGTTATGTTAGAGGTTCATGTAATGTCCCAATCTGCACATGGAGATTACAGACCTCTCCTTCTGTCACATCGAAGCCACCCAACACGTTACTGAAGATGTTGGGGGTACGCGATCTGCCCAGCCTACCGTGGTAAGGATTAGGAGGGCAATGGTGGTGTGTGTTGTAACCGTGTTGATGATGGAAAGGAGTTTCTTGCCCAGAATCCACACTGTTCAGAAAACCACCTCATACTCCACACTGTGCAGCATACCACCTCATACTTGGTGGTTCCAATGCTTGGGGGGCCCACCTCCAATCAACTTCATTGAAGGATATGCGGACCGAGGGTTCAGCCTCAATCCTTCTTGTGTTCTGAATGCCCACGGGTGCAAACTACTCTTGGCGGAGCTTAATCCCATCCAGGGCAAGGCAATGATCAGCCTCGCAAAAGCAAGCATCAAGTTCTGCTGCAATCTTGGGTGAAGTTGCATATATCCCATAAAGGAGACAATGTCCACCGGTCGCTGAAGAAGAGCCGCTACTGGGTGTCCAGGGACATGGGAGACGCGAGGGAGTGTCGAAGGTGATACAAACACTGTTGTCAGATCTGTTCATGCTGGGGTAGCCGACGCGGTCGTAGGCTCAACCGGTTCTTCCGGTCGTGCAAGACCCGCGGCTGCTGCCGCACGATCGTTGCGTGGACAGACAGAATGTGCAGCAACTACCTCCTGAAGTATAGTGTCATGTTGCTCTTTTATTTGGTGGATTCCCCACTGGGCGTCCATTACCTCTTGCAATGTCCATCCCATCAGGCATGTTGCTTGTGTAGCGTTGATTTTTTTTTGTTCCTGCTCCGTTGGTGCCTGCTATGTTGTTTCGTCATCTCCCATCACCATGCCAAATCTGACATTCCGCGCGCCGACTGCATTGGCCCTGGTGCAGCAGCGGTGGATATGGGAGTTGGTAGAAAAGGTTTGTGAGGGTATGGCACCATCGCCATGGCAGTCACCAGCCAAATTGGGGCTCCCTGTGGCTGCTGGTTTGGTCGCGAGTGGCCGTTCCATTGCCGATTCCACTCTGCATCATACTGGCACCACTGTTCTGCTGCTGGATGTTGGACAGGCGGAGCTTGGTCCATCCTGCGCCATAGGCAGTGTGCCTGGAGATGCTCCCGCAAACATAGCAGGATTTTGCTGATGGGGGGTGCAACACATTCCTCCTCCCCTGGCCACGGCTGCTGCCGCTTGCACTATCTGCTGCTTCGTGGCACAAACTTGTTCGTATCTATTGGTGGCGTGAGCTGCAGCCTCTTACAGACTATGGTACTTTTGTGGATTCATGTGTGCTGAATTCATCCGGAAGGGCGCGGATCATGTTATGCAGCAGGAACCACAATGGAAAGCCTTCTCCCTCTAGACTCTTGGGGATGGTGGACCAAAGCAGGATCTTATCCACATAGCGCTGGATATTGTTGCCTGGCTTCATGATGTCCTTCTCGATCTTGGAGTGTGCTTCCTCCTTTGTGAAAGGTCTGAACCACGTGATGAGGGCTTTTCCAAATTCTTCATAAGAGGCAAAGGGCTTCCACACGTCGTACCAATCTGTTGTGGCACCCTACATGTGGATTTCTGCCGTTGCCTGTAAAACATCATTTAGGATCCATTCGATGGCTGTTTGCAATTCAATCTCTTGGAGCCACTGGCATGGTTCCTCTCATGGCGCACCCGTTGAGGTGTCTATCCGCAGTAGATGAGCTGAGTCGGTTTGTATGAACTGAGGAATGGGAACCATGCTGTGGTTAGTAGCTCCAGCAATAATCTTGGTCTAAATTGGAGCCCGGGAACTGGAAGGGACGTTTGTAGCGACCATGACTGGTGGAGATGCATTGGAAACAGAGACGGCAGCTACCGGCAGACCAAGAGTGTATCACTGGCTGGTTGCCCCAAAATGCATTTGGTAGATCTGATACTTCACAAGCGGCATACCCTTGGAGCTCTGTGTCATGTGGTGAGATAGGCTCTGCAGAGCTGGCGCGGAACCCTACTACGTTTCTGTGCTCCAACAGTGACGAAAGTGAGTTTGTTGGGCTTGGTGATAAAGAGGGTTCTGGCTCTGTCGCATCACGGATGGAGTTACGTGAAGTGTTCCATGCGAAGACCATGAAGAGGCATCCCTGTGGGCATCGGTCTTGGCACGGACTACGACCCTGGACTAGGATGTAGAGGGGTATCTGTTCAAGTGGGGTGTTGGAGTCATCGGGATCTGATGTTGGGGGAATGGGTAGTACAACCCATCCGCGTGCTGGAAGACATGGGTGTTGGGTGGGATTGTCTGACCAGTCGGATAGGGAAAACGCCAACTCTGCACCATCGAGAGTAGGACGGCGAACACGGGTCCACGCGGATTCGAAGAGACCTAAGTCGTTGGGTTGAACGAATTTGTTGGCCGCGTATGGGGTGGTGCAGCGGTCCCAAGAGCCGGGCCCACCTGATGTTGTTGCGGGAGAAACGTCCCAGCCAGTGGCATTATGGAGGTTGGGATCGCTGTCAGATGGCTGGATGTGGGGTGGGCTGAGGGTAGCTACTACTGCTGCATTCCGTGTTGCTGCGGAGGGGGCTGGTGTGCCTGTTGGCCCACCACAGATCCGGTCATGTTCAGGTGCTGCTGGTGGAGAAAACTCAGTTTCCTCCCCACGTGGAGGCTCATTTGTGTTGTTCCTCCCTGTGGTGGAAACCCGCTTGCCATTTTGGGTTGTACAGAGGTCATCTGTAGATGGAGAACCATAGATGGTGACACAGAAGCTGTTGGGGCGGTAAAGCCTTGGAGAGGGTATTCCAGGCTGGTAGGATCCCTGCACTGTGATGAGATCATGATGGAAAGAGGACTCAGAATTCAAGGGAGGAGCACCGCCCAAGACGTATGGGCCCTGGGTTGCAATGATGGTGAAGTCTGGCGGTGAAGACACGATAGAATACGGCATCCCCAGATGAGGGTGCATCACGGTGGGTTGGGGAGGTGCGGAGGGCTAAGGAGAAGTTGTGTCTGCTGCATGCTACGCTTGGTGTATTTGGGTGAGAGTGCCCAACAGAGCCGGATGGCTGCTGAGCTGTCCAATTCCTGTCTGTGGTAGTTGTGAGCTGTAAACTAGGACCTAGGAGGCGGAATGAACAAGTCTTCCACTCTGCTCCGCTTACTGCACGTGTTGTGTCATGGGAGTAGGACCGCGGTTCCCCTCATTCTGCGATGTTCCCAGGATCTATGTTGTGAAGGTTGATATGCCTCCCTGTTGTGTCGTCAGCTCCTGCCATTGCGTCCGGTTTATGGAGACTTGTGAACCTTGATTCATGCTGGGGAGCATCACCCCTTCCAACACCTTAGAAGATTGAGGCTGCAAAGTAGTGAGGTGGGGAGTCAATGGGTTCCAAGATCCACCCTGTTTTTTCTCTACTTTTTGCTATTGCGACTGGGTCCTGGTGAGATTCTACGGGTGGGGATCTCCACCACGCAATTTCACTTCTTCCTCTTGTTGCTTGGAAGGGGTTTCCAGATCCTCCAGATGCCCTCCCGCGCCTTGTGCCATGGCGCGGCATCGCAAGGTGCCGCGGCGGTACACCTAACCTGTTGCTGGATGTGCTGCCTCCCGTGGATACTTGACCATATCTCTTACTTTCCAGAGGCACTCTGATTGATTCCACCCAGTGTCATAGGCTATTGTACAGGGCGGGTCCTGTGGGGGGCCCCGCTGGCCCCACTCTCCATGCTCTCTAAACTGTTGGGATCTTCCATTTCGGGCGTGGGACTGTCCTGTGCTTGCCAAAATTGCTTCACTAGCAAACCTATAGTACGGTTACATTGTTGCTCATTGTCGCTTAGCTCCAACTGTGCTTGGAGCTCCTCTCCTCCTCTGGTGACCCCGCGTGCGGGACACTGATCAGTGTCTGCATGCCGCGGTATTCAGTGCCGTACTGCAGGCCATTCTGAGGATCGAGTGATGCACCCAATGTCGCAATGAATATAGCTAGAGGTTGACATACATGGCTGAATCTGAAGGTCGCAAATGCAGTTCTGCTAGGAAAAGAACATGGAACTATCCATGCTCACCGCACCATTAAGACTCTTGCCCTTAAATTTTCCGCTTCACTTTTCTACCGCTACTCTTTTGCCGATTTCACTCTTCCGCGGAATACCTACTACCACTAGTACACGCATTGTTGTGGATCAGGTCGTGCTCCTGTGCAGACCATACCTGAGCTACCCCATAGAATGGGTATCTTGACTCCGATTGTAGCTTCTGTCTTCAACCTTGTGCAGCTCCTATCACTCACATGGGCAAATGAAAAAAATCATTCTTGTCTACAGTTTATCTATCTCATGTGTTCAACTGTCCTAGGGGTAAAAAAACTCCTTCACTTCGGCTATCCGCAGATCTCTTCTCGTGTGGTCCGCGGGTCTATCGTGGTTCCACTTGGGCTATCCTTTGCTTCTCTTGGAGACCCTATTCACTCATTCAACACAAAATTGGAAGCACACATGCAAGGATTGTGGGAGGCAGCATAGCAGATCATTCTTGTAGTGAATCCTAGCTTCTTCCACCTTGCTCTGATTATCAGCGGATATGCCGTTCCAACCCTCTCATTCACCACTCATGCACAAAACCACTCATACAGACAACTCTAAAGCGGAGGCACCAATGAGGATGACGGAGAGGGAGTTAGAAGAAAAAGACACTCACATCCATTCACCTAGTGAGTCCGAGCCTCTTCCACCTAGCTCTTGTATCAGCGGCTTGACTTCCAGATGATGGCGCTCCCCTAAGCCCTCCCTGGCTCTACGACCACTCCGCTGAACCCCTCGGGTCCCGCCTCGGCCAGTACAAACCCGCACACAGGCACACGTGAAGTCCCGCGGATCACTCAAGCCACTCGTGGACCAGGAGTTGCGAAGGAAAGGTGGGAATGCAAACAAGAATCAGAGAGCTGGTAACTTCATTGCAGTTATTCATGCGGAGATACATGAGCTGCTCAACTATTGTCCACGGCACATTGAAATAGTATGTAGGACTCCACACGGGCCTTTCGCACCACGGGTCTCATCCCTTATACACATATGATACAAAGACAGCTCTTGTACTCCCTTTCCCAAACGCCTCTTCCCCTTATCTGCCAGCTCCCATCCTTGATCTTCATCTTCTTCCATTCTTTAGCGCTTCCGCGGTTTGCCATGTTCCACCCATGCATCTTGGCGGTGCTTCGTCCTTCCTGCGCACTAGTTATTTCGCGCTTCCTTCTGCCCTTTGCGGATCCATGGTGCCGATGTGTTCCCGTGGATTGACCAAAAATGCTTCTCCGTGCAAAGTCCCCAAACATTATGTCCTCACCTCCCATCCAACCGCAGGGACCTGTTGAAGATTGCCCCTCTGCATGCCCAAGTGCGGCAACGGGAGGTGCGACGAGCCGCCAGAAAGAGGAAATTCCTCATCGTTGGATATGGCAACTTGAGGATTGCTCGGATCCTAAAATGGAGGATTGCCCCTAAAATTTGATGAGTTGTTCAATCTAGTGAAATTTGTTTCACTGGAATCGGACTAGTAACAAGGGAGATATAGATTCCAAAGTTGGGGTGTGTGCGGCGACTCTGGGAGTCGGCCGCGGATCGACTTCCAGTGAATGATTGACCGGAACGAGTAACAAAATGCAATATGGGGATTTTTCTCTGGAAGGACTGCCGATGCGTCCGGTGGATGATCCACCGGATTTCAATAGTGCAGTTTTGTTACTGAGGGACTTAGCCAAAATCCTCGCTTGGAGTTCGAAAATCAGTAGTACAGTTTGCTACTCGGGGTGAAAATTCTCACTGAAGGTCCGCAAGCAGGTTTTGGACCACATCAATCCCCATCACCAAACACGATGATTAACTCATTGAAACAGACCCCAAAGGCACAAGGGGCATCACCGCTACACGTAGGGACATTTGCGCCTCCAGAATGGCGTTTTGATGGGTCCTTGATGTGTGAGGGCGCCTCGACGGGCGACGTGGTGTGCGCTGCCAACTGAGCGGCTGGTTTTGGGTGCTGCGCTTCGGCCAACGTAGCGGGAGCTATGATGATCCGAGTCATGCACGGTTTGGTGTGTTGGAGAGCTCATGACTAGCCCTACAAATGTTTAGATCATGTCTATGTCCAAAAACTAATGCAAAATCGCGTTCTACCCTTTACAACAGTGAGTTTCTTGCATTTGTCTTCCACTCCCACAAACATAGCGTGAGGCGGCCAGAAAGCTCACGCTTAGACTCAAAACACCCGCGCAAAACAAGCCATGAGAATAGAGACCCGTCGGGCCAAGTTTGAAACTGCACCCCAGTTTCTAACAGGACCAGTGCGTCTCACAGAGCTCGGTGCCTCCTCTTTGCTTCTTCTTGTTGTGGACCTTCGTGAGAAGTCCTCATTGATTTGCCGCCATCTTTCCCGCACATCCCCTCCCTCCTGCTTCCTATGGTCTCGCTCGACCGCATCAGTATGGGAGCCCATGTTCTTTGTCTTCTTACCCCATTTTTGTGGTTCCTCATTCAGCTTCGTGGACTGGTCCACCCCTTCCGTAGATGTACCAGCAATCTTATGGATACACTTTCAGTTGCATAGAAAATCCTATTAACACGGTGCATGAGGGTCTTCAACCCTCAAGCCATAGTTTGCGGTAAGTTTACTTGGATGAAAACTGTCAAAACTATCAAACATGTACATACAAGTGTCAAAATACAAATGAGGCATAGTCAGGGTCGTTCCGTTGGTCGTCGAGCAACGGGTGTGGAGTCGTATTTTGAGTGGTTGGATTGGAGAAGCTCTACCGAGAAATCGGGGAGCTTCAAGGATCAACGGCGAAGATGCGAGATGCATTTTTATGAAATCTAGATATTTCTCAATGCATCAAGAATTCAAACAAAAGGTCGTGACACTTCTTTCATCTGATTCTAGAAAGTGGTCGAAGTTGTCAGAAGATGTGAAACCGTTCGTCGAAGGACGAGGGCAATTGGTCGAATTGCCTTTGACTGTCAAAGTGAAAATCGAGGTCTCAACGCATGAAGGGCTATTTTTGTAATGACATAAACACCCACTCAAAAAAATAAAGGACTTGTGTACATCTGGTTCGTAACACTTCCCCACCTTTTAGCCGCGACGTCTTGGCGCGTGCAAAGATGAAGCCCAGTGACGACGGTAAAATCTGTCGCTAAGGTGATGTAGGGTTCCCAACTATTATGCGTGACATCGTAGCCCTGCCACTTGACAAGATTGTGATTCCACGTTGTCGATGACCAAGGATGTCCTCTGTGATGTTATTTGTGTCCTCCTCATCCACTTGTACTAGAGGAGGGGGAGGGACATCCTTCCCAAGAACGTTCTCCCGGGGATCTTGGTAGTTCTTGAGTCTGTTGATATGGAATATCGGATGAATTTGCATAGTGTCAAGGAGTTTGATTTAGCAACCATAAGGGTTTGCATGCGCTCAACCTCAAGCTATCCCAACAATCAGGGTTTGAGCTTTGAACAGTCAACTCCGTGGAGTTTGATGTTGACAAAACTGAGAAGGAATTTTTGCCAACGGCAAAAATATTGTCGCTCCACTATCGCTCAGCTGCTCCTTTCATCGGTACTTCAGTCTTCCCGAGTGTCTATCATGTTTCATCCCACGTGGTGGAGAGGTCGTGGTATTGGACATCAACTGCAGGAATGTTGCTTTGGTTGTGGAGTCCTGTTGGTGTGGCGGGAAGTTTGTCATACGCCACTTCGAACGGAATTTTACCTGTTGCCGTGGATATCGCTTAATTGTATGCAATTTCAACGGTGGGGATTTTTCTATCCCAATCCGTCCCATGAGGTACAATTAGTCTGATTGCCGGTTTGAGGATGGAACGTTGTAGAAAGTTGGATTCAACTGCCATAGCGAGTCATTAGTTTGTCCCAGAATCGGCTGCATAATCAGCCGTCCCTGTCACTCGTGATAATTCTCGGCACACCATGTAGACGCACGACGTTGTTTAGGAACAGTCGTGCTGTCCCTTTGACAGTGAGGATGGTTGTCGACAGAACAAGGTGAGAAATTTTGGAAAACCTGTCGACGGCCACAAGGATTACGTCATATCCCTAGGGTGTGACTGGTAATCCCGTGACGAAGTCCATGGAGATGTCAGTCCACCGGAATGGGGAGCGACTGCAGAATTCCGTGTGACCATGTGCGATGGAATACTTGTCGCTCACACATATTGTAGGATTTGCAGAAGTTGGCCTCGTTGGATTGCATCTTGTCCCACCAGTAGTGTTTTGCCGACTTCTTCAGCGTCTTTTCTTCTCCACAATGTCCACCTGGACCAGTGTCGTGGCAGTCTTTGAGCAACATACGGCGAACTTCATCGTTTGGAAGAATGACCAACTTGTTGTTCTTCTATGCCCCATGGCCACTACTATGGCTTGACGGACAGGTTGGGCATGCACTGCTCCCTTGGAGTAAGTCCCCCAGACCTTGTTCGTGGTGCAAGTCCAAGCGAGACACCAGAAGTGTAGCGCAACGGATAGCATGTTGGACTTAGGGACAACAGGTCCTGCGATTGAGCCTTGATGTGCGCAGGAGGTTTTTTGACCTTCTAGCACAGGGGAAGTTTCTTAGACATTTCTCCATGCATGAGGAGAGTGCGCCACTTGGCGGTCAGTGGATGCGCCAATTGGCGGACTGGTGAGGTGGTGTGGAGTGACCACCCCAAAAGTGTCACTACCCACATACCTTAGAAGCCAGGCCTAGGACTATATGTACCAGGCTCATTCCTCATTCTAATTACACAATCTGGCCTTAGATGCTCCTCACAGAGTTGTCCAACTAAGGAACAGTATAAAGAAGACACTGGTTGGTCTAAGCCCCAGGAGTTAGTCTTTGACTAGCACCTCGCGCGAAAGTGACCAAGTGTTAAGTGGACACAGTTGCTAGCAAGTGATTGCCTAGGAACTGCTCAGTGTGGAACCGTGATCCTGAGGGTGATATCTTCTCCTAGCTGAAATGCTAGGAGCGGACGGCAGGTGCTATTGTGTCGGCCCTGTTTTCTAGTCCGTTTGCCTCAGGCCGGTTGACAAAGGGTTATGGGCCCACACTGACCAGTTGTAAGGCACGCTTCGCTCAACTCTGGTACGCTCTCTCCAAGTGCACACNGTGTCCCAACCAGGACAAGCTCTGCCCTTGGTGGCAAGACCCTGGGTGTGTTGGTGTAGATGTATTCTCTGTCTGCAGGTGAACATCGGCTGGAGGGGTAAGCAACGGATCTGCATCCTAAAACCGGTAGCAGACATCAGCTAACATCAGCCTACATCGGCCTCAACGCAGCAGAGATGTGGGAAGCAGACAAGGGCAACAAAAATGGTTGACCCATCGGGAGGAGTGGGGGTTGCCGCAGGGCAGTCCTCAAGCTCAACAGTGGCTACCACAGGGCAGACCACTGGAGCAAATGTGAGTGCTACGTCACTGCCGCAATGTCTTGGACCCCTGGGAGGAATCCCCATTTTTGAGGGGATTGACTTCCCCCTTTGGAGATGGCAGTTCGAGCTGGCGATGAAAGTGCGCGGCTTCATCAAGCTACTGAAGGGAGAGGAGCAAGTTCCCGCGGAAGGCACATCTGAGCATGAGGCATGGATGGATCGAAATGATATTTTCATGTTTTTCCTCAGCAACGCGATAGCCAAGAAGTATGTTCCCATCATTGCCGGGTACACGCTGGCTTCTGAAGCTTACGACAAGCTCAAGCGCGTGCACCAATCCACCTCCCTCGCAAACAGACTATTCATCCTACAACGGCTGATCAGCATGCGGGTGAATGAGGGCAAATCAATCCCCGATTTCCTACAGGAGTTTGAAGGACTCCTTGGCGAGGCTCGCCAGATGAACTGGGACCTTGACGAGAACATGCAAGCCATGATCCTCCTCATGGCGCTACCGGAGAGCTGGAGCCCAATGATCACCGTCATGGGCGGCTGGAAGGAGGACGACCTGACGTACACGGCACTGTCCGAGTACGTGCGAAACGAGGCCATGCGCCGCAACGGAAGTGAGGCTAACTTCTCAGCCTATGCCGCACGCTACGGTGGCCGCGGGAGCAAAGGGTCAGCCTCTGGTCAGAAAGGCGGCAGTGGAAGCAGTGGTGGCGGAGGCAACAATGGCGGCAAGGCTCCCAAGCGACAGGGTAACTGCCGCAACTGCGGTAAACCTGGGCACTGGGCAAGAGAGTGCAGGTCGCCAAAGAAGGAAGACGGCGGAAGCGGTGGGAACAAAGGCAATAAAAAGGGTGGCAAAGAAGCCACCAACATGATGGCACATAGCACGCCTCCAGCAAAAGGAGCGGCGCTGCTCAGGCCAGGAGCTTTTGGGCTCGACTCCGGCACCGATCATCACTCCAGCAAAGACCAGGCTGGATTTGTCTCCATCGGCCCCACCGATCGGCGATTCAGATGTGCAAACGGCAGTGTCGTCAATGCAAAGGGCGTGGGAGACAAGTTGGTGAGCATCAACCTTAATGGTGCAGAGAAGGATCTACGGCTACGTGACGTGGTCTACATGCCCTCCTTTGCAGCAAACCTTCTGTCCGTGTCGAAGATAACGGACAACGACATGACAGTGGTGTTCACACAGAAGAAGGCGGTCATCGCCAGGAACGAGGACATCAAGGTCCTCTATGCCAACAAAGATTTCTTGGCACAGGTTCCACGGGTTGACGGACTCTACGTACTGCAGACAATGGCAGCAAAGACCTCGGAAGACGAGGGTCATGCGGGTGCAGCAGAGGCAGTGGTCTCGGCACCAACACAGGAGAGCACACCAACGAGAACTGAAAAAGCAACCTCTACCGCAAAGGACGAAGACGCTGATGTGTGGCACAGACGCTTTGGGCACGTTGCAAACAGCACGCTCCAAGTCATTCAGCAACAATAGCTGGTCCGTGGCATGGATGGTTGCAAGAAGGATGCGGTTGGGTGTGGCAGCCTGTGTGAACCTTGCCTCCAAGGCAAGACCAAACAAACGCGCTTTGAGCGCAATGGTCGCCGCGCAGAATCAGCCCTTGACCTGATTCACACCGACGTGTGTGGACCCTTTCGCACGGCGTCAAATGGTGGTAGCAAGTGTTTTCTGACCTTCATAGATGACCACAGCCGCAAGGTGTGGATCTTCTTCCTCAAAACAAAGGGAGAGGTCAGAGAAAAGTTGCAGGAGTTTGTCGCCATGGTGGAGCGGCAGACCGGAAAGAAAGTCAAAGGGATGCAGAGCGACAACGGCGGAGAGTACGAGGCATGCAAGGGCTGGTTGCGGCAACATGGGATCAACCACCAGCCCACAACGCCTTACACACCGCAGAGTAATGGTGTTGCCGAGCGGATGAATCAGACCATCATCGGCATGGTGCATAGCATGCTCTTTGATGCAAGGCTTCCACCGCGGTTTTGGGCGGAAGCGGCAAGAACGGCATGCTATCTTGTCAACTTGACTCCTGCGGCTGCTCTGGGCAGGCGCGGAAAGAAGAAGGGCAAGCAACAGATGATGCCACAAGAAGTTTGGTCAGGGAAGAAGCCGGACGCATCACACCTGAAAGTATTCGGCTGCACCGCATGGGCAAAGGTCCAGGCGGGTGAGGGTGCCGGCAAGCTAGATTCAGGAGCACGAAAGTGCGTTATGGTGGGCTATGAGACGGCCCACAAGACATATCGCTTGTGGGACCTGGCAGGAAGAAGACTCATCACCAGCCGGAATGTAGCCTTTGACGAGAGGAAACCAGGCAAGGAAGAGATGCTTGATCCCACGGAAACTCCAAAACAGGGAGACTGGTTGGTGCTGCTAGAGTCAGGAGATCAAGCTCCTGAAAACTGGCAAGTGGTGCCAGTGCGGCAGGCCGTGAAGAAGAGTGGTGTGCCAGGGGGAGCGGCTGCGCAGGCTGACGCAGCGGCGAGCTCCGACACAGAGTCGGAGACGTCCGAGGCCTCTGAGACCAGCTCGGAGGCCAGTGGCTCTTCAAAAGAGGAAAACTTAACTCTAGGGCAGCCGACACCAAAGGAGCAACAGCATGGCAAACATCCACCAGCAATGCAACGTCGCAGCACACGACAAAGAAAACAAACTCCAAAGTACGACGCTGACACTGGAAGCTGGACTGGACTGAGCTGGTCCTGTTTGGCTCAGGGAGAGCCGCTCACTGTGGCTGAAGCGCTGGCAAGGCCCGATGCGGCCAAGTGGAAGGAGGCGGTGGACAGCGAGCTCGCGTCCATCGAAGAAAATGGCACATGGGTGCTGGTGGACAGACCCGCTAACGCTCACGTGGTGGGCTCAAAGTGGGTGCTCAGGTTGAAGCGGAAGCAAGATGATAGCATCGACAAGTACAAGGCAAGGGTCGTGGCGAAAGGATTCTCACAGCGCGCAGGGTCTGAATACGATGAGACCTTCGCACCGGTCGTCACGTTTGCCTCCATCAGGTCCGTGCTTGCTGTCGCTGCCACCAAAGACCTTGAGATCCACCAGATGGATGTGAAGACAGCCTTCCTTTATGGGAAGCTCGACAAGGAGGTGCTAATGGAGGTACCAGGAGGTGTCAAAGCACCCGAGGGTAAGGTGTGCAAGCTGGTGAAGGCGTTGTACGGGCTGAAACAGGCCCCACGGATCTGGTACAAGGAGATGGACAGCTTCATGGCTGAGATCTCCTTTGCACATTGCAAGAATGACCCTAGCGTCTATGTGCGGGAGGACGAACGTGGCTTGCTACTTGTGGCGTTGTACGTGGATGATCTTATCATGTGTTCTTCCTCGCAGGAGGCCCTCACGGACTTCAAGAAAAATCTGGCCGACAGATTTAAGATGAAGGACATGGGACCTCTCGAGTACTACCTCGGGATTGCTGTTCACCGCAACCGTAAAGCAGGCACCATCGAGCTCAACCAGACCAAGTACATCATGGACATCTTGAAGCGCTACAACATGGAGGACTGCAAGCCCGTCAGTACCCCCATGCCCTCCGACTGCAAGCTCTCCTCCTCCATGTCACCAAGCAACGAGGCAGACCGGCGGGAGATGCAAAACATTCCATACCAGTCTGCCGTTGGAAGCCTCATGTATGCAATGGTGGGAATACGACTTGACATTGCTTATGCAGTGGGTCAGGTGAGCAGGTTTGTGGCCAACCCTGGACCAGAACACTGGCAAGTCGTGAAGCGGATTTTTCGCTACCTCAAAAAGACTCGGCACGTCGGACTTCGGTTTGGAGGTCTAGAAGGATCAGACTTGCTGCGACTGACATGCTACACTGACGCGGACTGGGGAGGACGGATTGATGACAGGAAGTCCACCTCAGGGTTTGTCTGTCTTCTCAATGGTGGTGCGGTCTCGTGGGCAAGCAGGAAGTAGGACTGCGTCTCGCTTTCTACTGCTGAGGCGGAGTACATTGCACTCTCCGAAGTGTGCAAGGAAACACAGTGGCTTCGCAGTTTGCTTGATGAGATCAACGCACCACAAGAGGAAGCAACGGTCATCCGCATCGACAACCAAAGTGCCATCGCTATGGCAGAGGACGACATGATCTCCCGGTGTACAAAGCACATTGATATTCGGTACCACTACTCACGTGACCTTATCGCCAAGGGTGTCGTGGAACTGGAGCACGTCGCAACCAAGAAAATGCTTGCCGACTTCTTGACAAAGCCGCTAGACAGCGACTTGCATGTTGCAGGTGCTCGAGGAGTCGGCATGGTGGATGCAAGAGATGAGAACTAAAGACCAAGAAAACTGACATGCACATACACAACCTAGAGCTACAGGTTCATGCCGAAGAAAAACTACCACAGCACGTGGCCTAAGGTGCAAGGGAGAGATTGTTGTTCTTCTATGCCCCATGGCCACTACTATGTCTTGACGGATAGGTTGGGCATGCACTGCTCCCTTGGAGTAAGTCCCCCAGACCTTGTTCGTGGTGCAAGTCCAAGCGAGACACCAGAAGTGTAGCGCAACGGATAGCATGTTGGACTTAGGGACAACAGGTCCTGCGATCGAGCCTTGATGTGCGCAGGAGGTTTTTTTACCTTCTAGCACATGGGAAGTTTCTTAGACATTTCTCCATGCATGAGGAGAGTGCGCCACTTGGCGGTCAGTGGATGCGCCAATTGGCGGACTGGTGAGGTGGTGTGGAGTGACCACCCCAAAAGTGTCACTACCCACACACCTTAGAAGCCAGGCCTAGGACTATATGTACCAGGCTCATTCCTCATTCTAATTACACAATCTGGCCTTAGATGCTCCTCACTGAGTTGTCCAACTAAGGAACAGTATAAAGAAGACACTGGTTGGTCTAAGCTCCAGGAGTTAGTCTTTGACTAGCACCTCGCGCGAAAGTGACCAAGTGTTAAGTGGACACAGTTGCTAGCAAGTGATTGCCTAGGAACTGCTCAGTGTGGAACCGTGATCCTGAGGGTAATATCTTCTCCTAGCTGGAATGCTAGGAGCGGACGGCAGGTGCTATTGTGTCGGCCCTGTTTTCTAGTCCGTTTGCCTCAGGCCGGTTGACACAACTGGTAAGTGAATTGTCGCCGCCAATAAGGTGTGTGGTACCTTGTTTCTCCTTGTCATATCCACCATGCGAGTTGTAGCCTTGTGTGAACAACTGCTTGAGATGCAGATCTCGCTGCAGCTATAGCATTGATGCCTTAGCCATCAGATATGGTCGGCGACTGAGCGCGTCTGGTGGGTTGGTTTTTCCTGGCCGGTACTCAGTATCGTAGTCAAACCCGGATTCGAGGAACTCCATTCATCGGGTTTGACATCAACTGAGGATCAGCTGCATCTTCAAATCTTTCAACGCATGATAGTCAGTGCGCACTATGCATTGATGGCATTCAAGATAGCACCACCATGCCTTAAATGCAACATCTCTTTGTCATGAACGGCATATTTGAGTTCCGTTCCTCGTAGCTTTTGTCACAAGTATGCAACGGGTTGTTCTCCGGTCTCATGGTCTTGTAGGAGGACTCCGCCGATGGCTCAATCTAAGGCATCCGTAGCCATGATGTAGATGACCATTGGATTGCCTAACTGTAGGACAAGCACGGAGGTCATAGCATTTTGCAAGATGCTGTGCACATCCTGTTCGTTGTCTCCCCACCACCACTCATTTTCTTTTCGAGTGAGGTTGGAGAGAGGCCTTGACACTTGGGTGTAATCCCATACGAAGCACCGGTAGTAATTGTAGAAGCCGGGAAAAACTTGAACGTCTTGAACCTTGATCGGCGTCGGCCAATAAGCGACAGGTGCCACTTTTTTCGGATCCATGGTGATCTATCCGCTATTGATGACGTAACACAAAAACAAAATGATTCAACGGCGACCAAATTTGCACTCAATGTTTTCTCTCTTTAGGAAACATTGATAACTATTTTAAGATGTCCATTTTGTTCCTCTGGGGTGCGGTTGGACACCAGGATGTCGTCGAGGTACACCACGATAGAATCATCAGAGTATGGATGGAAGATGTTGTTCATCGCCGCCATGAACGTCGCTCAGACATGTGTAAGTCAGAGCGGCATTACCATGAACTCAAAATACCCGTAGCGAGTTTGGGATGCCGTCTTCTTGATGTCGGTGTGTGCCACATGGATCGTGGTGAGAACCGCTTCGTAGGTCAATTTTGTTAAGTATTCGAGCCCCTCGGAGTTGGTCAAAACATTTGTTGGCTCGGGGGAGAGGATATCGGTTCTTGATGGTAGCATCATTCAAGGTCCAACAGTCCACGCACATCCGCACTTTGCCTATTTTCTTTTTCATGAAGAGTGCATGTGCGGTGTACGGTGACGTGGATGGACGGATGAACCCCTGACCGAGCATCTCGTCGAGCTGCCTTTTCAGCTCGGTTAGCCCGTGATTGCTCATCCGATAGGCCTCTTGAACTGTGGATTGGCTGCCTGGATTCAACTTGATGCGATGGTTGATGTTACGCTGCGGTGGTACGGTTTTGGAAGTTTGTCTGGGAATACCTCCGTAAACTCTTGGATCAGTGGTACGAAGTCTTCGGGTGCCATCGTGAACTTTGTTGATGCCGACAAGGCTGATGAGGTCGATGAGAGTGACGAGTCAGCTGTTGCCACATCCGCTACCTCCAATGGCTCGAGATGTAAGAGCCACGTACAAGCTCCTCGCCGTATGAAGTGTTTGGCCATTTTGAGTAGTATCGGCTACACATGTTGGCGCTTTTTGGCTATAACGGTTTCCTTTGTTGCTTCAACCTCTGTTGCTTCCGCTAATTCTTCCATCCCACATGTAGAAGTTTTCTATTGACGCTGTCTATTTCCACGTAGACGTTGCCACTGTTCCAGTCAACCTGTGGATTGTACCGGTATAGGAAATCTCGCCCGAGAATGATTTTATGGTCAGTTATTGGACAGGACCTCCACAGTGCTACATCCCGTAGATCTCCCACTTGTAGTCACAGGGTTTCTCAGAGTCTCCCTATTTGTAATCTCCCACTAACGATTCTTCTTTCAAACACCCCTGGTTTGATCTGCAAACTCTGCTTGCAAACCACTTGATTGCTTACAAAACTGTGAGAATCACCTCCATGTAATAGTTTCGGTACCGTTCTTCAATCCTTGCATCCTCAAGGTTGGACTCTTAGCAGTATCGCCAGTTGGTTGTCCTCATACCCCTTGCCAAACTTTGTGATCTCAGAAACCCTGTGCAGCGTCTTTGGCCGTTCAGATGGGTGAAAGCTCGGCGTAGATTGCTCCTCACGGACCAGAGTCACACCTTTCACTCATGCCCTTTGCCGTTTCCCAACACATTCTTCTAAGACATCAGCCCCTTTTTGGCCTGTTTCTTGCTTTGGCATTTGCGAGCGATGTGCCCAACTTTTCTACAGTTGTAGAAGGTGCGCGTATCTCTCTACTCAACAGGGTGCACTTCCATCGGAGTCAAGGAGCCCCTTGACTGGTTTTCTTCGTTCCCATGATGATTGCGGTTGGGAGGTCGCCAGCCAAAGGATTCTAGGATCCGAGCATTATAGTTGACGTTGCCGATCCTTTCTGTTGTGGTGATAATCCACGGTAAGTTGTTTTAGATTCCAAAAATAGCAATCGCCCCTTGGAGGTCTCACTTGAGGCTATTGTTGTAGTGAAAACAGAGCTTGTCGAGGGAGATGTGTGCACCATTGATGATCTTGAAGAATCTTTGCGTGCACCTTGTCACGGTGGAATGCTGACGGAGACGCTGGAGCTTGTGCCGAGCGTTAGACTTCGTGTTCAACCATCCAAATGGTGTGAGCATCTTGTGTGAGAGGTCGTTCCAGTCGGTTGGTGGCATCAGCTCGTCTTGCCATTACGGGTTGATCTGCTCCAAGGGTAGAATGCCTGCGGCTGGCAACATGAAACGAGTGTCGTTGGCCATTGATGAGGCCCCGTCGGTCTCCTGCCATTGTTGGATGGCATTTAGATCAGACCACCAACTTAATGCCGTTCCAAGCAAAAGCGCAGCCACGAGGTAACTCTTTTTTTTATCTCCGTTGACCTCAGCAGCAGTGAAGTACACCTCCATACTCGTCAGCCAAATCCAAATCATTGGTCCTTTGGAATTTGTAGGATTGAACTTTTTGGGAGGGGCCGGCTGAATCTTGGGTTCGCTCGAGAGTTGTATACGTCTCTCATGGACTTGCAATGCAAAGAGCCTCCATCTCGACGTTAAGTTGTTGGAGCACATGGCTATTGATCCCCTTTAGCGCGGAGATACAGTTTGCAAGCTCCTCGTTAATCCGCGCCTGTCTTCCGGTGTCACCTGTCGTTCCTGCTGTCATCGTCAGGGCTGTCGATAGGGGCAGTTGGTCTACCGTCGTTGGATCTGCAACCGGGTTGGTCATCGCAGCCATCGGGGTTGATCCAGCTGCCGCATAGCCTGCCATTCCAGCATTTGCTACAACTTCAGGACTCGCGTGCATAGGCACGTTCTGCTCCTCCATCACTGAAGTTTTCGTAAAAGGTCTGCAGCTGGTCGGCGGATTTGCTCGCTCTCTTTACGTCATAGTCGCAAGGTCTGCAAAGTTTGGACGTGCGAGATGTGCTGATGTCTTGTGCAAGGTAGTCCTCCACATGGGTAAAGTAGTCCAATGCCTCTCCTCAACTGATGCGCTTTGATACCAAGTATCATGCCAAACAAAGCGTAGATGGTGAACAGGTAGCAGTTGCGAGGCAGAACAAGATTAAGTATTTGGGACACTTGAGCAATTTGCTATTAGCGGTAAGTGTACTTCGATGACAAGTTTTGAGTGTAGCTCGACACTACGTGAAAGTGTCGAGTTACGAATGAAGCATAGTCAGGGTCGTTGGGTAGATTGTTGAGCAACGTGTGTGGAGTCCCCTCGTGAGTGGTCGGATTCGGGAAGTTCTGCCAAGAAATCGGGAGACTTTCAGGATTGAGTCACATGCAATACCCCTTCCCTCACACCTTTGTGTTGCACATCACTTTGTGGAAGGATTGGGACAAACAAGAGGACAAAGAGTGGCGTGTGTGCAGAGTTAGTGTCAGAAAGGTGAGAGTGAACTGTGGGGTAGAGCTCGCTAGTCGAGCCCGTCCGTCGACCGGCGAGTTGGAGCTCGCCGGCGCTCATCCTAAACATAAAGGCATAACCCCTCCAATAAACCACAAGTGCCCACTACCAGGTTTGGTCCTAATCTACGTCTGTCTAAAATGACAACACACTTGCTGCCGGGACTGCCTAGGCCATTACAAAATTGCAATTTAAGCACAAGTATTGACAAATCCAGATTGTTTTGGGACAAAACAAGAACACACAAACTTGTTGCCGGGAGGGAAGCAAACACGCATGGAGCAGGCGGAATTGTCACAGGTGGCTGGTTGCACCTGCTCGGCAGCTGCCGGTCTCATGTCTACTCTGCCAACCTTCCGTAACCTCCTCCTCCTCATGAAACCGCACGGCAATGGACATGAGCCAAGAGATCACACTAAGGTCTGTGCACAACATCACTCCCCCATGACCACGTGGCGAACAGGACCACGATCGTAACATAATAGGTGCAAGCAAAGGCACAAGCACAGCGATGGCAAACAACAACAGACACAACTTAGGAGCTTTGTGATACTGATGACCACAGTACAGGCATGGTGCAATCCCACAAAACGTATTGGCACAAGCAACTTTGTGATACTGATGACCTTCGTCAGACAATCAGCCCGCTGCAAGTCGGTGCCGACCCACATGATCTGAATTTTTCCTCAATCCACCAGATCTGGGATGTAGTGGTACTTGACGTTGATATGCGTCATGCACACATGGAGCACACAAGAGTTATCCGTGATGGCCTTTGCGCTCTCATTGTCATCCCAAAGCACAACAGGGGGCATGGACTGGCGCAACTCACGCAACAGACACACTAACTACACACTCTCAGTTGTCCCAACGTCTAGAGCTACATACTCTGCCTCTGCGATATTGCGAGCGGCGTAGTCCTCCTTGCCATTGCGCCAAGAGACGGAAGTTCCTTTGATGAGGAAGATGTAGGCGGTGCAACTCTTGCCGTCTGGGCTCCATGCCCAGTCGATGTCTGTGTATCCATCGAGAACCACAGAGGCCTGTCCTTGGTAGTGAAGGCCGATGAGGCGGTAGACCACATGCACCACACGCACCGGTCAGCAGCCTCAAGGACCCTTGTGCATAGCACCTCAGACAACTACGCAAGCAGGTTGACAGTGAAGGCGATGTCCGGCCGTGGCGTCGTGGCCAGGTACATGATCAAGCCAATGACGCGCAAGTACAAGGTCATGTCGACTGGCTCCCCCGACTCTGCTAGATCATCGACCTTTAGGCTGTCCTAGCCATCAGGGGTGATCGGGATCAACGCCGTACGCACGCCGCTAAGCAGGTCGGCGAAACGCTCCCCCAGAATAAGAGCGTACCGTTCCTAATGGACCAAAAGCATCCAATGAGCTCGATCACGCACAATATACATGCCCAAAAACACTGCGGCCTCTCCTAGGTCTTTCATTTTGTATGTCTACTGTAGCACACCCTTGGCTGCTTTGACAGCCTTTCGATCCGGCAAAGCGATCAAAAGTTCCTTAACGTAGAACAAGATGGCCGAAAAGCAAGCAGGTGTCTGTAAGAGGAAAAGGGATGGGTATGATGCACTATGGACATAGCCAGCTTACAAGAACGTGCTAGCGATCTCCTTGTTCTGGCAAAGGGGTGATGAATCAAGGCTATACGGAGCCTTTTGCAACCAACATACACGACCAGTGCCATCCTCGAACCTTGGGGGCTCAGCCATGTAGATCTCTTCATCTAGCTTCCCATGCATAAATGTGTTGTTGACGTCCATTTGGTGGATTTCCCAATCGTGATGGGCCACCAGGGACAGCAAAACCAAGGCCTTGGTTGTTCATCCAACTGGTGCGAAGGTTTCAGTGAAGTCAATCTCTTCCACCTGAGAGAATCCCTTTGCACTCAGTCTTGCTTTGTAGCGGTCGACCAAGTTGACCATCTTCAGCTTTCTCCGTAAGACCCACTTGGCCTGAACGGCCTTGCATTTGCGCGGCACGTCTATTAGCTTGTACACCCCATGTTCATCGATGGCCGCCAGCTCAGCCTCACATGTAATGCGCTTAAGTGCCACATCCGGCCCAACGAGACCCTGGCACAATGTGCTGGGGTCTGGTTTCACTCCCACACTGGGGTCTGGGGTTGTAGCAGCTCCACTACGCGTGGCCAAGGCATAGACCACAGACAAAGGGCCAACAGTGACGGTGGACTCTGTGGAGTTGATTGCAAGTTGTCGCTCGTGAGCAATGAGCGTGAGGCCTGTATCGCAGCCAGGGTGGACTTTAGTGAGCCTCTGCACGCTGAGACCTAGGGCCCTCGTACCGGGGTCTTCACTGCGCACGCTGCGAGTAGGACGTGGGCAAAGGTACCCACCCTCACCTTGTCTGTACAACTCTAGAGGCCATGCAGCTCGAACAAATGGTGGACACGCATCAGGCACTAACATGATTGGCGACATGTCAAGTGCCGGGGAATCGACTGGGGAGACGGAGGAGGATGGAGACATAGGAGACTAGACTGGCCATGCTGGCAACGCAAGTGGTGACGACACAGACAACACACGGGCCCGTGGTGGTGATGCAGGTGAAGATGACACTAGTGGCACTAGGGACTCAACAGGTGACATACACACCGGGGAAGCAGGAGGGGCTGACGCCACAGGGGCCTCAGGCGGGAGAGGCGGCGTAGTCAGCGTGGATGGCACGGACATCGCAGGCGAGGCAGCTGCCGAGTGGGACGGACCGATAGTGCCCTGGGTGACCTGGGCAGTTGCATCGGTCAGCGCACCCTCCCCAGCACGAGGGACCGCACCACAGCCAGGGGAATGTGACTGTGGAGTTCCACTGACCGGCAGGTCACAAGAGGAGAGACGCTCAAAGAAGAGCGTGTCTCAAGACTCGACAAATTGCTATCGACTAGGGTCCCAGAAGCGCCAGGCCTTGGAGCGTAAGTCCATGCCTACAAACGCACAGACGCAACCGCGGGGGGGAGAACTTAGTCCCTTGTTGTTCTAGTGTAATCTAGACACAGGCAAGAGATCCCCATACACGCGCTAGCCGGAGGTTTGCACGACGCCCGTACCACAGTTGGTATGAGGTGTGTGTGTTGTGCATGGGGCCATGAGGGATCCGGTTCCGGACCCATATCATATAGGCCATGCCCTTGAAAGCGAATGCTTTCAACATGACGCTGTTAACCTGCATTGAGCGAACCGCATCCTCCATGGTGCGGTTCCAACACTCAGACACGCCATTCGACTGGGGCATGGCTGGGGCGGAGAGGTTGTGAAACACCCCCACTTCGACAAAGTACCGGTTCAGGTCCCCCATGAATTCACCATCCCGATCAGAGTCAAAGTTTTGGAGGGTATGGCCGGATTAACGTTCGGCCATAACGAGCCACATGTGCACGGTGAGTGAAGCATCATTTTTCAGGTGCAAACTGAAGATCCACCGCATGCGGGTGAAGTTGTCCGTAATTTTGAGGACGTGTGATCCTCAGTCATCCACGAACACCACAGGGAGGGGTCCCAAGAGATCAGAGTGAATCAACTCGAGTTGCTTTAGAGCCTATGAGTGCGACAGATGGTACATGGCACGGTGCATTTTACCTTGAGCGCACTATCGGCAATTGATTTTAGGCAGTGCCTCAAAGGACGCAGCGTCAAGACCAAGCGCAAGTTGTGTGCGAATCAGACAATGGATAGCATCAAGATGGACATGACATAAGCGTCTGTTCAGTAGGCACTGGTGCTCAAGCAACAACATGTCCATCACAAACACCCGTGCAACGAGAGATGTCGTCATGGGGTTGGACGTGGGGTAGTCAGAGACGTGGTACAAGTCTCCAATGGCCTTCCCACGAAGCACTAGTTCAACGGTCGCACAGACAAAGACGATGGCATCCTCACCAGTGAATGAGACGCTGAGACCCATCAGCGTGCACACATTTCTTAGACAGCAGGCTGAGTTCTGGACCAGGGATATACAGTACATTGGAGATGTAGAACGGCCCTGACAGCCCATGGAATTGCACCACAACCTCACCCTAGACATGCACCTCATGCCCAACAGCTGTCCGCACGGACCGCACGGAGCCAACAGGACCAAGCACAAAAAAATCATGGCGGCGACATGTCATGTGATGGGTGGTACCTGAATCTAGGATCCAGGTGGTATTCATCAAATGCTCTGGCAAGGTGACAGTACAAACGTCCTATAGTGCAGGAAGTAGACAAGGGTTGCTAGGAAAATGGCTGTAGAGCCGCGGAGGCGACACATGCTTACAATGCATCAAGCCATGACAAGTCGTCATGACCTGTGCAGAAAGCGGCAAAGATAGCGGACAGACCAGCATCATCATGTGCACCAAATGACTCCAGAGACTCAACAACGCACTATGCTCCATTGCCACCATACCGACTGCATGGTACGGACTCGACTGACCAAACGGTGTGACTCCTTGGCTCAGTCAATGTACTCGTACCTCCCTAAGTGGTGAGTCATAGGAGATGGTGAAGTTTGGCGATGAAACGGGCCTGCGTCGCGAGCTACTCAAGAGGTGACAAGTCGTCCGCATCGTCCAATGCTGCATTCACCGCTCATGTGAGTGCCACGTCGGTCGCTGCCGTGGAATGTGCGGATGCGCACACACACTACTCGAATGCCTTTTGTAGACCTTGCGCAATCTTCGTCCAGTTTTTGGGAAGCCTGAACTCAATGTAGACTGCATTGTCCCGCAATTCTAGCACTCCCATTGTCGCCTTTGAGCCAGCTTTGGAGTCTCTTGTCCCTTGTCATCCTTGCAACCCTGCCCCTTGTTCCTTTCCTTCTTCTCCTGATTTACGATAGATGTACCAGTTGTTGTAGGTGCCACTATCGAGTGCAATGACTCGCGGGAGGAGGGTGGGAAAATGCTTGCTGCCTTGCCTGCTCTGACGGATGCGACTGACACACCATGACGGCCGTCATTCGCAGCTCCAACTTCTGCCACGTATAGAATGTGCTCTGTGGCCCGGGACAGCAGCAAGCCTCTATCAACCATCTGTTGAAGAATTTTCAGGCTGAATTTGTCGAAGGCTTTTACAAACTCGCACCCAAAGCCGATCCTGATGGTGTTGAACGTCATGAGTTGTCCCTGTCCATTCTTCCCAAGGACCTTGTACAGCTGCATCGCCCGCCGCCAATAGTCGGCCGGTGTCTCATGTGCACCCTCGCATAGAGAGTTGAAATTTGACAGGCACTGTGATGTTGTTTCCATGGTTACGCCTTCAAAGAGGGTGGTTTCGATCTTCAAGGCACCGTGCGGGTCCGCTCCAGTGCCACTGCCAGGATCGCCAAGGAAGGGTTCAAAGTCGAGGGTGTACTCCTTTGGAGTAGCCTTAAGGAGACCATGGGCGGCTCAAGCTGCGGTTGTCATCTGTTGGAGTTCCGTAGTCTAATACGGACTAGTGTAGTACAGATACTCCCCCTCACTTACTGCCCACATGCAGAAACGTGTCTCCCATGTGGTGTTCTTGCCCTCCTGCCAGTAGGCAGGAAGGTCGTTCTCCAACCACTTGGGAGGTTTCGCTGTCGGCAGGGCTGTCGGGGCAGCTCGAGCGACAGAGGCAGGGGATCGTCTCGCAATCTGAGGCCGAGGTGGATTAGCTGGTCCTCTAAGGAGGCGAGATCTGTGATGACCCTGAAATTGTCGCTTGGGCCTGTGCCGACCCTCGGTAGTGATCGGCGGGCCGAGCGGGTCCGGCGACGTTTTTCTAGCTGTGTGAGACGCAAGCATAGCATGCCTTCCTCGTCACTAGCGTCTCAGTCTGACTCGGGAAGGTTGCCAGACGTTTCAATATCGAATGCTCCTAGAGCCGCATCGACGTCAGCTCCAACCGCACTATTGAGTGTCATCTTGCCCTTGCGCACGGCATCGTGGAGCAAATGTTGATGCTACTCTTGCTGATATTACTGTTGCTGCTTATGGTGTTGCTGCTACTGTTGCTGCTGCTGCTGGTGGTGCTATTGTTGCAGGTGTTACTACTGCTGCTACTGCTGTTGTGGCTGTACTACATCCCAAAACAGCTTGAACAGATCATCCATTTGTTTGGCCGTCTGTTCAGCCTGGTGAACCTACTGCTCACGCAGCTTGCGTAGGCTACGTGCCAGCGAACATGGACTAGATGGGGATTCGTCCCGCGTCACAACCGTTGTGCTGCAGACCACGCCGGAGGCGGCACCGCCAAAATCTGTAGTTGAGCTGGTGCTATCGACTCCGGCAAGTGCATACTTGGGCATGGAGCCTAGTGGAGTCCTGCAAGCGTGTTTTGCTGCCGCATGTACTGTTGTTGGGTGAGAGCCGCTGCCAAAAAAAATTGGCTGTGTTTCCCGTGCCCCACTTGGCTTGGGAAATCTGGGAGAGGCTGTTGGGAACAACCGTTTGTACCTAAACCACCCTCATCCAGTATAGGAGTAGAGTGGAGCCCAGCTAGGAAGAAGAGGGGAATACTAGAGATCAGATCTGAAGACAGAGGGTCGTTGCTGCTGTTGCTGCTGCTGCTGTTGCTAATACTGCAGCTACTGTTGCTGCTGCTGTTGCAATTAGTACTGCAGCTATTGGTGCGGTGGTGGGCCCTTGCAGCACCTGCCGATGTTCCTGTGTGGCAATGGCTCCCACCGGTACGGCTGGCTGTTGTTGTAGCCCACTACCGCTGCCTCGCTGCAATTGCTGCCCACTCTTGCAGTTGTCAGCTTCTACTGCTTTCGCTGTTACACGTTGCCGCTGCTATGAATATTGCTTTGTGCAGCACTCATCCCGCTACTTCACGGAGCAGCGGGTGCAGCGGCGGGACAACACAGCAACGGGCAGCAGCGATTGCCAGCAACCACGGTGGCGGGCAGCAGCCATAGTGACAGCTACGTGGCCGCAGCGTACGGGTTAGCTACGTGGACCAACAGCCGCAGCAATGGCGGTGTGCAGCAGCGAGCGGCAGCCGCAGCCAGTGGCTGTGGCATTGGGCATGAACCGCAATGACGGCTGCACAGCCATTGTAAATGTACAGCCGCCGTGACAATTGCGCAGTTGTAGCACGAGCGACCGCTGCCGCTGCTGCTCCGCGCAACTACTGCCCGACTCAGCCCTCGGTGCGGTTGCTAATTAGCGGGTCCTCCCAAGACTGTGCAACGCTCCTCTTGCGTAGCGCAACAAGCTTCAGCTTGGCCGCACTGATACCAAAACAGTTGTATGTAGCACCCCTTCCCTCATGCCTTTGTGTTGCAAATCATTGTGTGGTCGTATTGGGACAAACGGGAGGACAAAGAGTGGTATGTGTGCGGTGTTAGTGTCATAAATGTGAGAGCGAGCTACGGGGTGGAACTAGCTAATCGAGCCCACCCGTCGACCGGCGAGTTGGAGCTTGCCGCCGCTCATCCTAAACATGAGGGCATAAACTCTCCAATAATCCACAATTGCCCACTACCACGTTTGGTCCTAATCTACATCTGTCCAAACTGACAATAGTCCAAAAGTAGGACTAAAATAGGCGACTACGAAGTTGCAATACAAGCACAAGTATTGACAAAGCCAGATTGTTTTGGGACAAGAGAGGGCCACACTAACTTGCTGCTAGGAGGGAAGCACACACGCGTGGAGCAGGCTGAATTGTTGTCGGTGGCTGGTTGCAACTGCTCAGCAGCTGCTGGTCTCGCCTGTGCTCCAACAGTCTTTCGTAACCTCCTCCTCCTCATGAGTCTGCATGGCAATGGAAGTGAGCCAAGAGGTCACAGTAACCTGTGTGCACAATATCATTTCGAGGATCAATAACGAAGATGCGAGATGCATTTTTACAAATCTAGATATGGGTCGATGCGTCAAGAAGTCAGCCGAAAGGTCGTGACAACTCTGCCGTGGATTCTTGAAAGTGGTCAAAGTTAGAATATGCAAAAACGTTTCTCAAAGGGCAAGGGTTGTTGGTCGAATAGCCCTCAACTGTCGGAGTCAAAATCAAGGTCTTGCATGACTGGCTATTTTTTGAATCACAGAAATTCTCACTTGGAATGATGAGGGACTCGTGTATGTCCATTACATAACATGCTACATACATAACTTTTATTCTATTCTCCGATTGTTGTTTTTCTAGTTCATCCCTTGAGCCTCTCTTGTAAGAACTATCACAAAAGAATTTTGGGATGATTAATAATCATAAATTTAAGAAATTCAATGTTTTAATACATTTCACGAAACGTTCCGTTTGTCACCTGTCTTCATGTTCAGGAAGTGAAGAGTAGCCTTTGTAGAGCTTCGATCATGGAGGATTTTTTACAAAAATAATATTACCAGTTCTCATAAAAAATTATGTAATGTTTTTGACTCCCCCATGAGCTATCTGATGGAAACATTTGGATTTATGAAATGATCTGGGTCGTCTGGTTCCACCTATCAAATTGGTGCTGTGGCCGCCTGAGCTGGGCCCCTTAAAATACGCTCAAAACGAGCTCGACATTGGACAGGATGGAAAAGTGCGACGCTGGAACATGGCCCCAATCCGTCCACGTATCGCGCCATCCACAACCTCCCATGGATGCCGCCGAGGCACCAGAGCCTTTTTTCTATTCCAGCTCTCACGTCGTAACCTCTGTTGTTCGCTCACCTTTCGACTCCCTGCGGTCGTTTCTCCCGCGACCGGTGCTCGAGGAAACGAACGAGCTCGGGAAGGGTGGGTTTTTACTGTACCGCCAATCCGCAACCTCCTTCGTGACATCGCCGTCCCGTCAGGTCGGTGATTCTGACTCCACGCTGACTCCACAGCGTCGCTTGGGCTCCTGGACGCTGCTGCTTCCACCGCCTCCTCGCTGCTTCTGCTTGCGCTGCTGCTACTGCTAGGAACGGTGCCGGTGCCCGTCTTGGCGTCTGTGAATCAATGCTGGTGCTCGTAGTGCTAGTGCACGACCTGCTGCCCACGGCGCTTCTGCTGCCGCTGCTACCCTTGGTGCCGCCACTGTTGCCGCCACCGTTGCCGCCACCGTCGCTGCTGCTCCTACTGCTGCCGTCGACCGCCGCTTCTCCCATTAGCCTCACCAGCAGCTGCTGTCGCACCTGAGAGCTGCTGCCAACTAAAACTGCTGCCGTTGGCGATGCTGTTGTTTCAAATGAAGCTCTTAACCCTATCTCCACCATCCCCTACCCCATTCGTGGGATCGGTGTTCGTCCTTGTATATGTTTGACTTCTTTCTGTGCTTTGTTCTGGGGTGGTCTGGGGTCCTCAATGCCCTTAAGTTTGATTTGATGCCGTTGATGTGACTGACGTTTTCGTCTTCTTTCTGGATCGCAAGGGAGATCGGAGGAAAATCTCGTCATCGCTCTGAACCTAGGCGATTTTCAACTTTAAACCCAAACATCGGTTTGGCTCTTGTTCTTGTCATGTTGCTTTCCGACTGGTTGGGTGACCTACTGATCAAGGAAACTACGCCAATGTTGGGGTTTCAGATTCCTCTTTAGCTTTCGACTGCAGTTTGGGTTCAGATCAATACCAATGCCATGTTCAGCAGTCTGAATCCCATTTTGCGTGACCCATCATGGATGGACATCGTTTGCAAGAGAAAGTGGATCGAGGAGGATGGAGT
>SZWC01006592.1:73441-86227 GCA_023375785.1 Penium margaritaceum
CCCTCAAACAGAGTGACGGCCAGTGCCCATGCCGCGCAAGGGTTAGCTCCTGAGCCGGTCAGCGAATCGCCAAGGAACCGACTGAAGTCCTTGGTGAAGTCCGGGGCGGCCTTCATCAGGCCGGAAGCTGCGCGGACTGCCATGTGTGTCTGAGCGGGGTCAGACGCCTGATATGGTGCGAGGTAGTAGGGGAGGACTCCCTCGCTCATGGCCCACACGCGAAAGCGTGGCTCCCACGACTTGAAGTCGTTCCCAGTCCGGAAGACGGGCGGGTCTGACTCAAACCACTTGGGTGGCTTGACCGTCGGCAGGGCAATGGCCGAAGCCACTGAGGGGCCAGGCATCGAGGAGGCAATTCCCTTACCCAGGCGGGCCCGCAGAGCCAGCTCCTCAAAGCTCAGTGGGCGGCGAGATGAGCTCGGGTCAGCGTTGGAGCTGGAGTTGGTGCCCTGGAGGGCTGCATTGGCCTCACGCGCTCTGCGACGCGCCTCCAGGCGGATGAGGTGCGCTCGGAGCACCTCTTCCTTGCCCTCCTCGCCGGAGTCGGAGAGGTTCTCTGGGACTTCATCACCATTACCGCCGTGGGCAAGGTGGTCCTCGCTCGGGTCAGTCGATGGATGCTGCTGCTGCTGCTGCTGGGGCAGCAAGCCCCTGATCATATCCTATAGTTCGGCCACCTGCCTCGTCAAGGTATCGCGGCTCTCCGCCTGTAGGTCCGCCAATGCGTGCACTTGGCGCGCCAATGTAGTCGGGCTCGGCGGCCGCTGCTGCTGCTGCTGTTGTAGCGGTGGCTGCTGGTGTAGTGGTGGCGGCTGCTGCTGTCGCTGCTGCTGCTGCTGCAGTAGCTGCTGTTGCTGTAGTGGCAGCTGCTGCTGCTGCTGTGACTGCTGCTACCGCTGTGGTGATGATGGCGGTGGTCGACGTTGACCGCTGACGGCGCTGTCCTCGGCAGCTACGTCGGCAGCCATGCTGGAGGAGGTCTGCTTCGGCATGGCAACCGGTTTCCTCCCCCGTTTTCCCCTCCGCGGAAGTCCTCCGCGGAGCGTCTCCACGGATCTCTCCTTCCGCAAAACTTCCTCCCTGCGGAACTCCTCCGCAAAGCGTCTCTGAGGATACCTTCCGCGGTGAACTTCACCGCGGAAGCTCACCGCGGATCACCGCGGATTACCGCGGATGACCGCGGAGTACCGCGGTTTACCGCGGTTCACCTTCAATGACCGCGGTCACCGCGGTCGCGCCGGTGTAGAATACGGCGGGCTGCTGAGGTCCGCAGTCGACACGTTCCGCACCCGCAGTTCCGCGGTCGCAGGTCCGCGGCGAGCAGCGCCGATGTTTTCTTGAACGGCCGCGGAGGTGGAGCTGCGCGGAGGTGGAGCTGCGGCGGAGCTGCGCGGATCCGCGGAACACCACGGATCTGGACTGGCAACGTCACCGCGAGGTGGCGAATGCGGAACGCCGAGTGCCTCCGCGGCACTCGATGCGTGTTCCGACGCGGTCACGAGGTTGCCGCGCCCGCCGCGAATGCTTTGTCACCGCGGAGTACCGCGGAACGACCGCGGAACGACCGCGAGTCGACCGCGGAACGACCGCGGATTGACCGCGGATTTTATAAGAAACGGTCGAAGTGGTGGTGGGCCCTCCCAGGACCTTCCGCCGAGACCGTGGGCACCGCTGTTGCTGCTCCTCAAGGCAATGGCTGCGGTTGCTCGCAACTTCTTCGGCTGCTGCGTCTCTGCTGCGCAGCTATGCGAGCACTGGCTCGCTGCTCTGATACCATGAAAGAACAGCTCCTAGCAATGCTGTCGCTAGCGTGGCAACACAAGCCAGCTAGCTGACTCACTAGCACACACAGGTGGAAGTGGGAACAGCAAGGGGTTGGCTAGGGACACAAACACAAGTGTCAGAAGCTGCAAANGCACCGCTGTTGCTGCTCCTCAAGGCAATGGCTGCGGTTGCTCGCAACTTCTTCGGCTGCTGCGTCTCTGCTGCGCAGCTATGCGAGCACTGGCTCGCTGCTCTGATACCATGAAAGAACAGCTCCTAGCAATGCTGTCGCTAGCGTGGCAACACAAGCCAGCTAGCTGACTCACTAGCACACACAGGTGGAAGTGGGAACAGCAAGGGGTTGGCTAGGGACACAAACACAAGTGTCAAAAGCTGCAAAAGTTGAAATATGCAGAGAGGGATGACAACTGAGGTCTGGTCAACCTAAATATTGCCACGGACCTAGTGGATGCACACACACACACGGCGCACAACGGCACTATTTTTCTAGCAGGACAAAACAGTGGCAAAAACACAGTTTTGGTCACAACTCCCTGCAGACACGTCAGAACGACGAGCCGTTTGAACCAGAACGGCCACGTCGACGAGATCTACATCCTGATAGGCTACACGCCTACGTGCTCTGACACAGCACGAGTCTACAAAATACGGAAGTCTTCTGGGCGCCCGTCGCCACCGGCTGCCGGCCTGCTGCCGCCGTCGCCAGTCTCAGGGATCTGCACGTGAATGGACAAGAGCCGAGGGGTCACCGTAAGTTGTGTACGACACACACAACAACAATGGCATCACCTGTGAAGACGTCAAGCAAGCCTACCATGGTTAGCGTCTCTGGCGACTTGACCCAAATGCTTCACCCAGGAGTCCCCTCTGGCACATGTATGGCCATGACTTAATTCCTTATCTCATGTGGGAGATGCTAGGGCCCGTACATTCTTATTGCAGTGCTCTGCATCATGTTTGCTTGCCTTGAATGTTTTCTTGGGGAGCTGCATTTCCCGGGTGCTGATCCTTAGGGGGCCACCATGCCGGGTTCACCCGAGCGTTGGTGAGTAGCCGCCGTTCGGTTTTATGGCGAGCGGTCCGGCTCGACCCCCGGGCGGCAGTGTGTGCTCGCTCGGGTGTGTTGCGCGTGGCGAGAGCACGCTCACCGGTTGCTAAGTCTCGCTCACTCACATTCATTCACTTGTCTGGGTTTTTGCTCGGGCTATGAAGGCAAGCGTTTCCCGCATCCATGGCGTACACTGTGATCCCCATGCATTACTGCTTGCTCACACATGTGTACCCTAGGAAGTTGCCTGGTAGCTACAACGTCGTCTGGTGGTGGACTCCCAGCTTGGAGCTGACCGAAGACCGTTCCAGAGCTCTAGACGCTGCCCGGGACCTCGTGGAGTCTTGCCGCAACACGTAGGATTTTATCGGTGGACTAGCCGTGGGGCCCGATTTGCATGTTTTTGCATTGTGTGTCCACCGTTTGATGCCGAATGCATGCATGTGACTAGCCTTAGCGTCCGGCTTGTGATCTTGCATGTCTAGGTTCAGAGGGCCTAGCAAACTGACATGTCTGCGCAGAGTTATGGCCAAAACAGTGGTTTTGGGCCGGTTTTAGGACAGATCTTGTGCTCCTGCGTGCGACAACCTCTGTGCGCTGAGGAAGGTACTTATGCCATGGACCTATCATTTGTCATTTATCTCTGCAAATGCTATTGAAGCATTCTGACACTTTGCCTTGTGTCTCCTAGCCGGACCCTTGCCGTTGTGTGCACGACTTGTAACTCTCGTCATCGTCTAACCAGGCACTAATGCCTAGTCGGCGGCTGTGTCGCTAGGAAGCTTCCACGCATCTCCTCATGGTATCAGAGCGGTGAGACATTTCTCGCTGAGCTGCGTAGTAGAGACGTAGCAAAGCAAAGCAGTGAGCGTCACAGCTGTTACGGATCCACAGGGACCTGCAGATGACACCCGACTGTAAGCCACTTCACCCATGTGAGAGTGCATTAGCAATAGCCGCGAGCAGCAGCAGGTGACACCTGCAACAGGCGGCAGCCGCTAGCAGCTGCTGGCATTGGCGCCAGTAGCGCTGGCAGTAGGCCACAGTCGCGACAGGCGGCAGTTTGCAGTAGTAGCTGTAGCCCGCGACAGAAGCAACGCGTAGCAGGAGGAATATGTAGCAGGAGGAGCGCGCAGCAGCGGTGCGTAGTGGCTGCGGCGACGGCAGGCAGCAACAACCTGTACCAACACCATTGAGCAGCAGCAGCAGCAGTAGCAGCAACGTAGCAGTAGTGCACAGCAGCACTAGCGTGTAACAGCCGCTACGCGCTACAGTAGCAGCGTGCAGCTGCGCTGTAGCACAGTAGGAGTGTGCAGCTAGTGCCAGAGCTACGCAAGCAGCCGCACGGCTGCTGCTGCACGTGCCGCCGCAGCAGCAGCAGCCGAGCGGAAGCTACTATGGAGCTCCTACACAGCTTCCGTGCGGCTTCTATGAAGCAGCCGCCCCCTGCGCAGTGGGGCAACAACCGCGAGGGCTGTCAAAAAACAAAAGGAGGGGAGGTGATGTCTGTGTTTTTCTTGCTGACGTCATCAGGTCATGCTGATGTGAGCAACCACCTGCTGACATCAACACTTGGTCAAAAGTTTGGTGGGAGTGTAAGTCGGACAGTGCCTACGGCACTGATTACGGCTTGTGGCTTCCTTGAATGTACAAGATGACTGTGGATTTGGAATCTACAGGAAAAACCATGCGAGATCGACCCAAGAACGGGGTCTATCCATCAAGCAGTCAGGAAGATTCGCCCGGCCAAAGGTTGGACCGGCCGAGGGGAACAAGGTGACGGGAAATCGTCCCCAAAGACCAAGGCTCGACCCTCGGAAGACTCAACAAGGCCGAAGCACACCTTGGGGCCCGGATAGTCAATGAGTCAAGGATCATTGAGGGCCAAGGGCGCTTCGGAACGGCGCCTCGGTGTGTTATTACCAGAAAGGGCACTTCGGGCGGCCGTCACCGCCGCTAGTGCCAGCGGCAGATTATCGTGGTTCACGGAAACGGCCATATCTCGGCCGTTCCTCCATGGAATGATGCGATTCTTGGTGCGTTGGAAAGCTGGGAAGATGAGCTACGTGATGCTAAGGCAATNATAGTCAATGAGTCAAGGATCATTGAGGGCCAAGGGCGCTTCGGAACGGCGCCTCGGTGTGTTATTACCAGAAAGGGCACTTCGGGCGGCCGTCACCGCCGCTAGTGCCAGCGGCAGATTATCGTGGTTCACGGAAACGGCCATATCTCGGCCGTTCCTCCATGGAATGATGCGATTCTTGGTGCGTTGGAAAGCTGGGAAGATGAGCTACGTGATGCTAAGGCAATAACGCTCATCCCATGCCCATACAGGGCCGCGCACGGCTCGGCGACCTCGGGTCGCCTAGGATGTATCATCATGTACATATAGTCTTGTATGTTGACACTTGAAGAAGAAGTACAGTTTACTCCCACTGTGCCACACGTGTTCTCGTGCTCCCCCAAGACAACCCTACGCTTCCGCAACCCCGGGTTGGTGTGCACCGGCCTCCCCTTGGTCGCCGTTGCCGCCGGTTGGTGCCTACACCATCCGGTTGAGGCTAGCACACCACGCCCGGTTCACACTTGGTATTAGAACCACCCTTGGCTCAGGGGCACAATTTTCTTCGTGGCAACCTCTCCTGGTCAGCATAGACCATCACACATCTCGTCTCCTTGGCGGATCCGTGCCCAAGGCCAACCACGCACTCCGGTGACAAGGCGGTAACCGGAGGACCCGTTGAGGAAGAAGTTACACCGGACGCAAAGATGACTTCATCCGGTTCGTCCTTATTGGCTGCGGCGTTTGATGCGCAAGGCAAAGTAACAGCAGCCGCAGCGCTGCAAAAGTTGCTCGCCGACATGCAGGCCAAGATGGACTTGTTGGAGAAGCAAAATGCGTACCTGAATGAAGAGCTCGCGAAGCGTCCACTGCCAACACCAGTGGCAGTTGCCACCGCAAACGTACCTGCGGTGGGCGTCCCGAGCCCGCCCAAGCCGGAGCCATTCGACCCATCGAAGAAAGATGGGCCAGCTCCGCACACTTGGATACTCGGACTGGAATTGTACTTCACCGCCACCGGCGTGGATGCCTCAAGGTACTAGGCGCGCCACGACTATGCCGTGACCCTATTGAGAGGGGCATCGTTGGATTGGTGGGCCGATGTGATGCGGTCCAATCCACACAGCAGTGGAGCAGCAATGGTCGCCGGCATTGCGGCCGCGACCAGAATCTCAACCCCATCGGCTCCAACCTGCAGCAGTGGCGACCCTACCCTCAAATGGCCGACTTCATGGAAGGAGTTCACGTAGTTGTTCATCAAGCGCTTCACCGTGGATGATGTGAGGAACAACGCGCGTGCCAAGCTGCGTCGGCTTTGCCAAACTGGCAGCGTCGCCAACTACACCCGCATGTTTTGTGAGATCGTTGCCAATTGTGGCTTTGACTCTCTGTCAAGCAAACTTCCACCGCAGCTCCGCGGGAAAGATTCATCCGCGGAGAGAGGCATGGGGCAGGCTTGGATCCGCGCACAGGACGCTGGCTCCCGCGGACGCGGTTGAGCGAGGGGTGGCGCGGAGTCCAGGGGCGATGAGGACCAGGGGGTCTACAGGAGAGCCGCCGCAGGATAGCACAACCACCTGCAGCGGTTCCACCAGCTCAAGTGCTCGCGATGGAAAGACAAAGAGGCGGGAAGCGGTGGCGGGAAATCCGCGGTGCAAGGAGAACAAGGACAAGCCGCAGCAAGATCCGCAATCACCGACAGGGCGCAGATAGGTCAGCGGAAGGGCCGAGCCATCAAGGGAAAGACATCCAATCAGAATGAGTAATCTTGCATCAATCACGGAGCAGCACCTGGAGACGCACCGCGGAAGACGAAGATTCAAGGAAGAACACGAAGAACCGCGTGCACAAGCCGCGGATGAAGAAAGTCAGTAGAGGATGTACTATATGTGTGTATGGGTGGATGGCTGAGGACGAGACCCGCGGTGCGTAGCCGCACCGCATGGAGTCCAAGTAGGGGGAAAGAGGGTAGTATGAGAGGGATGAGACCGACGGCAGGTAGACACGCCGTGCGGAGTCCCAAGTAGAAAAGGGCCTCAGTAGCAGTAGCACAAGTGCAACTCAGTCTTGCATACTCTTCCGTGTACTCTGCAAAATTCATCTAAAGACATTTAACCGCTCTCGTTGCTCGCTATCCCATTGTCTCCGTGCCTTCTGTAATCCTGGGACCGTTCTCCGCAGGCTGCGGAGGTTGTGTGCGCGAAGAACCGAAAGTCCGAGTGAAGTGAACTGCCGGCGGAGCCTTCGCTTGCACACGTCCGCGAAACAAAAGGTTCCGCAGAGAGGAGCTGGAAGCCACGCGGTGGCGGCTCCCGTGTAGCAAGGAGCGGACCGCAGAGTGTCATTCATCGGTGAGGTTTGTGCACAAAGATTCAGGCCTTCCGTTCGCAGAATTGCCAATAACTAGAGGTTGGGGTCCCGTGATCCCGCTACGTGTCTTAGTAGAACCGTGATAGCAGTGAGAAGCGTGGGATCCGCGGACGGCGCGGAATTGTGTCTGCGCGGAGATAATCAGGGGCGCGGCCAAATTGGGGGTATCAGTGTCATGGTGCGGTGAGCGTGGATAGTTCCTTGCTCTTTGCTTAGCGGAACTGCACGTGACCTTCAGATTAGTCATTGATTTTGGCAGCAAGCTTTGTGTATCAAGATTGCAGGAGACGGCAGCAGCAGTCATCTGTGCGGTGCTTCTTGCCGCGCCGAGCCACCAGCTACGAGGACACCCGGAGCTCCTCGCCGGTGCTGTCCCGCACCCCAATCAGCTCCTTGCCAGGCGCGGACCCACTGGTCCAACATCGACGGGTGAACGAGTGGTTGGAGCAGCTGCACTGGCGACGCATCATGGACGCTCTGGGCAACCGCATGGAGGTGGAGACCGTCTCCGGCCATGGCATCCGCGGACCCAGCCATTCCCAGCACGAACCGGAGGAGCAGGAAGCTGCGGCTGCGGCGCCACCGTGGTTTTCCGACCCCCAACCATCGTCGGAGCAACACTCCGATGGTGGCGGACTCGAAGTCTATCACGGATTGGTCTACCAGCGCCGTGGAGGGCAGCAGCCGGTGGCGACTGGCGGCATGGTGACACATCATGCATCCTTGACAACACGTCCGCAGATGTCATCACAGAACCCCAAGGAAGCAGAAACCACCAACAACCCAGCAGTAGATACTCAACGGCCAGCGGCAGATTTGCAGCAGAAAGAATCACTGGCTCCCGCGCTTGGGATGCCTCTGGATTCCAATCCGCCGTGGCAGGTGGCAGAGACGGCTCCGGGAGATGTGGCAATGGGACCACCTGCAACGGGATCACAGCAGCAGCAGACGACCCCGCCAGCATTCCACCCGGGAGGCGAGCTGTTAGGAGTGCCGGGGCCCCTACAGACACCGGGATCCGCGCTGCTGTCGGTGAACCAGCCATCAGCGAATCAGCCCCCCGCGCCTGCCGGAGCGATGACGGTGGAACCCGCCGCACCCTCTCAGCCGCCAATATACCTGCTGCAGCAGCCTTCGGGAATTGGCCAGGCAGGAGGGCTGGCGCAACCATATATGACCGGCCCAACACTGCAGCAGAAGCCTCCGCAGCTGAGCATGAGTGCACCATTGATGGGGGCACCCCCACAAGCCATGCCAAGCGTACCACCACAGCAGCAGGCACACCCATCCCAGGCAGTGACCAGCGCGGTACAAGCAAGAGCACTGCCGGCACCGGGATCACTCATCCAACAACCTTGGTAGCCCATGCCGCAAGCTGGAATGTCGGTTCAGCCCCAGGCAGGGATGACGCAGGGAGCCCCAACGCAAGTGCCACCAGCAGGGACTCAACCATCAACCCTTCCGCAACAGACGGTTGGGGGAGTGACGCAGATGAGTGCCATGGTCCCGCAGTCCGCTCCGCCTCTGTGGGAGACACAGCAACATCAGTCTGGGAGCATGACGCAAGGAGGGATGAAACTCCCAACGATCGTGGCTGGCGCACCACCGCAGCCGCCAGTGGCTGCCCAACAAAAAATTTCCCATCACCAAAAGATTGGGGCAGGGCCCGCAGGGGCACCGCCGCCAATGCCTCATCCACCACCTACAATGCAGGGTCATCCGCAACTGTTGCCACAGCAGACATATGGAGTACAACACGCTGCGGGGACGGTCCAGCCCTATCCTGCGGCGGCGATTCCTGCCAATCAATCGCATTGGGTGCCCCAGATGATGCCATCAGTGCCTGGGATTCAGGCTCCGCCCCTTGGGACGGCATTCTTCTCCACACCCTACACCGCCACTGCGTCAGCACCTCCCTCCTGGTACATGCTTCCCCCTCATATGCAGCCAGGTTTTCCCATACCCGCGGGACAGCCCCAAATGCTAAACCCCCCAACGAGATACTCCGCGGTCCCTCCTGCAACCATTCCACCCCCACATGCTGTGACTGCGTTGACGACTAACCGCAGCACTTTCCCGCAACTGCAGTATATCCGCTCCGAACCCGCTAATATCCCATGGTTGGATTCCTTCAAGGGTGCCCCGGAGGAGGATCCCTGGGTCTGGCTCAAGAAAATTACCCTCTATGCTAGTATCGGCCGGATTCCGCCTGATCTCTGCCTTGCCACCGCGGAACTTCATCTCCAAGGGGCTGCAGCCGATTGGTACAACGTGCGGGCACCTTTCCCTTCCTTTGAGGACTTTGGCAACGCCCTCATCGAGCGCTTCAAGTACCTGACAAAGGAGGAAGCACTGTGGAAGATTGAAAAGGAGGTCATGCGTAAAGACGACGATATCCGCAGATTTCTGGACCAGTTTCTGACCTGGGCCTCGGTGGCCAAAAGTCCGCAAGGAGAGGGTCTGCCGCTATGGGTCCTGCTTCAAAACCTCATCCGCGCGCTTCCCGATGAAATCAGTAGCCTCATGATCGCGGACCACTATCATTCCCTCCAGGACGTGGTGCGGGACGCCACATCCATTTTCACCAGACAGCGGTCCACTCGGCAATACCAGAGCGGGGAGACTCATGCCCCTTCCCCTTCTCACGCCTTGCCCCCGCAGCAGCAGAAGCCGCGAGCCTGCTACACGTGCCAGAGCTTGGAACACATTGCTCGGGATTGCCCGCGTAAGCGACAAGCTGCTCCGCGCTCCGACCCAGTCTCCCAGGATCCCATGGTCCAGCAGTGGCAGCAATACTATAACCAGACGTGGCCGAATCAGCAACAGCAGCATCAGCGGCAGCAGCAACAACAGCAACCGCCCCCGCCCCCTGCTGGACNCGATGAAATCAGTAGCCTCATGATCACGGACCACTATCGTTCCCTCCAGGACGCGGTGCGGGACGCCACATCCATTTTCACCAGACAGCGGTCCACTCGGCAATACCAGAGCGGGGAGACTCATGCCCCTTCCCCTTCTCACGCCTTGCCCCCGCAGCAGCAGAAGCCGCGAGCCTGCTACACGTGCCAGAGCTTGGAACACATTGCTCGGGATTGCCCGCGTAAGCGACAAGCTGCTCCGCGCTCCGACCCAGTCTCCCAGGATCCCATGGTCCAGCAGTGGCAGCAATACTATAACCAGACGTGGCCGAATCAGCAACAGCAGCATCAGCGGCAGCAGCAACAACAGCAACCGCCCCCGCCCCCTGCTGGACAGGATCAGGTGGCCCAGGGGACAGGCCAAGGCCCGCAGCCGGTGCCTGCAACGTAAAACTGGGCCTGCCGATGGCGGCGGACGAAACCACGGAGGTGACACCTACACCTGAGAAAACGGAGCTCATCACCCGTCCCCGTCGACTCAAGATCCGCGGATGGGACCTGCAGGAGGCTGCCCAACTCCAAAGCGATCTGCGGCGACGGGCAGACGCTGCTGAGACCCGACTACAGGAGGCCGTTACTGCCCGTTCCGTGCGACCCCCGGAAAAGAGACGAACTGCGGATCCCGCACTGGTGAAAGTCCCAGCCTCCGCCAATACCTCGTCGGTGCCCAACACTGCTCCTGCACCTGCAACAGAGTCCGCAGATCCGGTGGATAAACTCTTCACCACTCCCATCGCCTCCGTGAACTTCTTTGATTTTCTCCGACTGCATCCCGAGCTGGCTCCGCGGCTCAAGGAAGAATTCACCCAGGCCAACCACCGCCTCCAGACCATTGGCATCTCCCTTACCTACACCACTCCGCCGCACGGCACTCAGAATACCTGACGAGTTGTGGCGGAGGCGCTACCAGGACTGACCACGGAGGAGATGGATTGGGGCTGGGCACCACAACCTTTAGAACCACCTCGCCGCGATGAACGCCACTACGAAGTTGCCTGCTACGTGATTTGGATCTGCGGACGCAAGTTCCTCGCTATCATCGACACGGGGGCAACCCACACCACCGTGGCGTTCCGCGTCCTGTGCCTTGTCGGATGGACAGGCCACATCCTCCCGACGAGCCGACTGTTCAGCAACTCCGTGGGAGGGATGGATTATGGGGACGGAGAAGTCCGGGGCCTGCCCATGCAGGTGGGTTCCCTTCACGAACCTATGGACGTTCAAGTCACACAGGCTCGGACTTATGACGTCCTCCTGGGCATGGACTATCTCCTTCCGCGGCAAGGCAACCTCCTGTTCTCACTAGGGGTCATGCAACTCACCTCCGCCACCTGTACAAAGGAATACGCCCTCATCACTGTGGGGGATCGAGTAACGGTGCAGGTAACCGGTGACTCACCATTTTCCCTCTCCGATGCGGCATAGGAAGATGCACGCCTGCGTTCCCACCGCAGCCAAGCCCCCGCGGAGGTCGCCCTTGACGCGGAACAGATCCCTGCTGGGGAATGGCGTGAACTCTCCGTGGACCACACGAAACCAGGAGTGCGTGCCAGCCTCTTGGGACTGTGGCAACAAGGCGAGCAGGCGTTCGGCCAAGGCCTCCCGATGGATGACGACGAGGACTTCTACCCCATCCGCGACCAACGGCCGTCTTCGCCTCCACGATGGGATCATATGCTGCACTCTCGCCTCTCACCCCACCAAAAGCAGGACTTCCGGGAACTACTGGACTCCTATGCCGACATCTTTGCTGGCGCGGCAACAGACTTAGGGGCTGTCGATGCGTTCCATGTTATTAACACCGGCGCGGCCGCCGCGGTCAAACAGAAGGTCCGCCGAATCCTCCCTGACCAGGAGCAGATCATCAACAAAGGTCTCGCGGAGTTGAAAGCGATAGTCCCCATTGTCAGCCCCTGGCGCGCCAACCTGGTCATTGTCGGCAAACCAGACGGCTCCAAACGCTTCTGTGTGGACTTCCGCGACCTCAACCGCGTGACGGAAGAAGATGCATACCCCATGCCGCTGATTGTCGACATCCAGGAACGTCAGCAAGGGCGCGGATGGTTCACGAAACTTGACGTCAAGGCAGCCTTCCACGCCGTTCCTATGCACCCGGACTCCATTTTCAAGACGGCATTCGTCACTCCTGAGGGACTCTACGCATTCACCCGTATGCCCTTTGGTCTCCGCAATGCCAGTGCCACATTTCAGCGCGTCATGGACTCCACTCTCCGCGGCATCCCCAATGTGAGCTGCTACATCGACGACATCATGGTCGCGGCCCACAGTTTCGCGGATCTCTTCTCTTCCCTCTCCGCTGTCTTCTCGGCTCTCCGCGCTGCCAATCTCAAGCTCAAAGCCGCTAAGTGTTCCATCGGTGCCACGGAGATGGAATTTCTGGGGTTTGTCATGAGCGCCGAGGGTATCAAGACCGATCCCGCAAAAATAGCGGCAGTACAGGAGTGGCGCCAACCCACCACTGCGGGACAGGTCAAAATCTTTCTTGGCTTTGTCTCTTTCTACCGCAAGTTTGTCCGCGACCACGCCCGCATTATCCGCCCACTGCAGCAGCTGACCCATCAGGACACCCCATTTGAGTGGAC
>SZWC01006592.1:86349-132097 GCA_023375785.1 Penium margaritaceum
CAAAAATAGCGGCCGTACAGGAGTGGCGCCAACCTACTATTGCGAGACAGGTCAAAATCTTTCTTGGCTTTGTCTCTTTCTACCGCAAGTTTGTCCGCGACCACGCCCGCATTATCCGCCCACTGCAGCAGCTGACCCATCAGGACACCCCATTTGAGTGGACACCGGAGTGTGCCGCTGCCTGGGCGGAAATCAAGCATCGCCTGGTCACCGCGCCCATGCTCAAGTTTCCTGATTTCAACCTTCCCTTCTCCATCACAACTGACTGGTCCCGCGACGGCCTCGGCGCCATACTGTCGCAATCGATCCAGGAACCAGTCTAACGAGTGATTGCGTACGCCAGTCGCGCCCTCACCGAGGGTGAGCGGAATTACCCACCAGTGAAGGGCGAGTGTTTGGCTGTGTTATGGGCACTACAGCACTTCCGCGAATACATCAAGAACGGCAAGCCCTTCACAGTCCTAACCGATCACCAAGCGCTGCAATGGCTGCTCACTACACAGAACCATGAGGGCATCCTGGCCAAATGGGCTCTCCTCCTGCAGGGCTATAACTTAAAGATCAAGTACCAGCCCGCGCTCGCCAATCGACACGCTGATGCCCTCAGCCGCCTCCCTCNTACCCACCAGTGAAGGGCGAGTGTTTGGCTGTGTTATGGGCACTACAGCACTTCCGCGAATACATCAAGAACGGCAAGCCCTTCACAGTCCTAACCGATCACCAAGCGCTGCAATGGCTGCTCACTACACAGAACCATGAGGGCATCCTGGCCAAATGGGCTCTCCTCCTGCAGGGCTATAACTTAAAGATCAAGTACCAGCCCGCGCTCGCCAATCGACACGCTGATGCCCTCAGCCGCCTCCCTCGAGAAGACTGGCCTCACTCCGCGGATCCGCGGAAAGATCCCTTGGACCCCTCCACAGCTGCTTGTCCACCAACCAACAATGAACCTCAGTGGGAGGGAGTTGCTCAAGAATTTACGGATGAGGAATCTGCGGCGACGTACCAACTCCTATCCGAGATAGAACCAGCCGAACCCCTCAGCGCCGCGGAGACTCTTCCAGCCCTCCATCCCACTGGGCACCAGCTGGCCCGCCGTTTCAACCCCACCATCCGCGGCTGGACGCTCGAAGAAATCGCGCCCCATCTTCCCCCCCGCTCTTCATTACCACGATCACGCCGAACTCCTTCTGCCGCGGCACCTGCGACCGCCCCTCCGACACTGCCTCCAGCACCATCTGCCTCCCCTCTCCTTGATGCTTGCCATCCCCTTTCCCTGGTTGATTTCCTCCTCCACTCGCCTGCGTCTGCGGGGCGCCTCCAGAATCTTTTCTCCTCCGTGAATCCCTCTCTCTCTCCCACCTGCATCCGCCTCTCGTGCACCTTCCTCCAGGATACAGGTGTCCGCATGGTGACCCATAGCATCGCTAAAGCACACTCCCGCATCCGAGAGGATGCCTGCCGCACGCCATGCACGTGGGCTCCTGCACCGCTGATACCCGGCCCAGCGGCATCCACTGAAGTCCACGTGGCATGGTGCCACGTCTGGGTCTGTGGCCGCAAATTCGTCGCCATCGTGGACACCGACGCCACCCATACCACCATTGCGTTGCGGATGGCTCGCGCATTACGACTGGACCACCTCATCACACCCACCCGGCTCCGCTTCTCCATATCCACCGGAGCCATCGATGCGCCCATCGGTCAAATCGTGGCCCTACCCATCCAAGTCGCCAACGTGCATGCACCGCATACTGTGTAGGTGTGCAATGTCCGCACATACGACATGCTCCTCGCAGTCGACTGGCTCGTGCCGCGCCAAGCAGATACATTGCTCAGGGCTGGCATCCTCAGTCTCATTTCCGTCTCCGGCATTCGATCGTTTACCCCCCTCTTTTCCTCAGCTCGTCCGTCCCCTGATCCACTTCCCATGGTTCTCACGCCATCGACCTCCGGCACTCGGTTCACTCGCCGCGTCACACGGAGCTCGGGGGTCAATCGCGGAACTGCCTCTGCCATGGCTCGTCCGTCCAGCGCGGAGTCCGCGCATGCGAACCGGGGGGGTGGTGGCATTACGAGGCGACCTATCCGGCGGCAGACTGCAAACCGAGCCGAAACCGGAATGAGACACTCCGCACCACTTGTGACGGCAGCCTCACCTGGGGCATCTCAGGCCCCCCGGGACCCTTCCGCACCCCCGGCAGTAGCAGCAGCAACAACTTCACCTGAAACACCTCCAACTTTGGGCCATCCTGCATCACTTGGGGCATCTCCGGCTGCCCGGGACCCTTCCGCGCCACCTAGAACATCCCCGGCTCCTCGAATCCCCTCCGCATCGCCAAGGACACCTGTGGCCCCACGGGGTCCCCCTGCACCCTCAACGACAGTAGCGGCAACCTCACCTGGAACAGCACCGACGTCGGACCCTTCCGCACCCCCAACAACGGCAGGCCCAGGAGTAACTCCGGTCCCAGACCCCACCGCACCACCCACGGCAGCAACCCCAGCAGCATCACCAGGAGCACCTCCAACGCAGGTCCCTCCCGCATCACCGGCGCTAACCGCATCCGCAGGCGCACCACCGCCCCTTGGCCCCTTCGTGCCAGCAGTGCATTCTTCCTCCCCACCGGCCTCGCGAGACAAGCCGGCGCACGGCACACCACACCCCGCACTCAGTGCAGGAACAATAATGGAAGGAGCGCGGACCTACCTGGAAGAGAGCTCCGGAGATAGCGGAGATCAGCCCAAGGCAAATCAGCTACTGGACGTGGTCAGCAGTGTTATTATGCACCTGCAGGACGAGCTCCCGGAGGCAATCCGCGCGGACATGGGGGACTCCTTTTACAACAAGGCATGGCAGGTGGCTCTGAAAGGTGCGGCCAAGACTGCACTGGCACTGAACCAGCGCGGACGACAAGACCAACTGCTGGAAATAGCAGGTGCAGAGCGACTCATTTCGGCGCTCCGCAACATCCTCTATCTTCGGCCGAGCAGTGGAATGACCGCATTTCTTGATAAAGAACAACCAGAAAGCGCGGTGAACACTGCCCGTGAATGGTGGCTCCTGGTCCGTAACGACCAGAACGCGGACCCCACCCGACGCTACGTACATCTGCTTCAGGAACGCGCCAGGGCACTCACTCTCTACCATGCCCACCAGATGCCTGCGGGAACGATGGAGACACCAGACCGGAAAACCGCGGCAAAGGTCTGGAGGTGGGGATACCTGATCGGGCTGGTCACTGCCAGATGGGGAGCACAGTACACGGCGGCGGAACTTGCAAGCATCACAGATGCGGAGATGCGATACGAGAATTGGTATGCCGCCATCAGTGAATGCTGGCAGCTCACGTTGGATGGAGATCCTCGGCAGCGGATAGTAGCCGCGGTAGCACAGGGACTGTGGAAGACACTACCAGGAGTGGGCACACATCTAACGGAAGAGGCCGCAAACCACTGGGCCCGGGAAGCAGCTGGAGTGTGTCGGAAGGAGAAGAGCCGCATTCTTATGGAAATAGAGGAGGCTCAGGAATACCTCCGCGATTCTCCTCAGCTCGTGCAGACAAGGGGCAAGCTGCAGGCTATCTGGCAGCAGAGGGCGGAAGAAGAGAAGCAAGAAGCAGAGGTAGCTGCAACACAGGTTGTCGCGGAGCTGGAGACACAGCTGGAGGAGGCAAGAGTGGAGGCCGTGGTGGCAGAAACAGAAGATACGGGGCGAGGTGTGGTGGAGGCAATGAGGCCAACGGGGGAACAAGAGACAGGAGAACAAGCTGCGGAGCAACAGGGAATGGTACAAGCGGCAGGCGGAAGTCAGGGACAGGATGAGCGTGCGCAAGTGAGATCGGCTGGAGCCAGGAGGACAACATGGAAGGGCGTTCCCCGACCTGCCTTGTCAAAGGCTCTGCGGGATAAACAGGCCAGGCTTCAGAAGGTGGCCAAGAAAGCTGCGGCATCAGCAAGCGCCAGCAGACAGGCTGCCCCACACCAAGCGGCCTCGATCAGCGCCGCAGCCACCCCCAGGAAGGAGCCAACCGCGGAGACAAAAGCCCCCTCCGCGGACGTCACGCTGACATTCCGCCGACCAGGACAAGAAAAGAGAACCATCGAAGATAGCACGGTTGGTACACCCGCTGCCAAGCGCGGCAAGCAGCACCGCCCCGCTCAGGACACACCGAAGAACATCGACCCGGCGCAGCTCGTGCAAGCCCAGCGGGACGCGGCACAAGCCATGGAGTTGCTCATGGCAGTATTCCGCAATGTCCCAATGCCCGCTGGCTCAGTTCCAGCTCACTTGCAGCCCCTGCTGGGAGGCGCCGGCGCAGCAACGCACCAAGAGAAAGGGGCAAAGGAAAGCACCGCGGTCCCTGAGACCAAGGAGAGGACCGCGGGGGTGGTGATCTCCGAGCTAAGAGAGTCACCAGAGCCGGACGAAGAACAGCCCATTGCAAAGGGGCCAGGTCTGTTGCGACTCCACGAGGCAGCGGCGGGACAAAAGCCAGGGGCAGAGACGGGCGAGGTCCGCAGAGCATGGGGTCGGCGGCATACGGCACTACCAGAGGTGGGGCTGCGTGGCCAGTGGAACGAAGGGGAACTACGTGCGGTGGGAATCCTTCGGCTCTTCCCAACGCCGGACAGCTGGGACAGAGAGCAACCCGCGTATGATGAAGAGAATCAACGGCGCCTGCAGGCAATGAAGGCGGAACAGGATGCAAGGCGAGCCCAGGGGTTGCCAGCGCTACAGAAAGAGAAGAAGAGGAAGGCAGGGGAGGCTGTCGCGGAAAAGACAGGCAAGAAGGGACCCGTTGAAACACAAGATTGGCAGATCTGGCAGACCGCTCACATCTTGCTCCGCGCCACAACCAAGGAACAACAGAAAACGGAAGCGGACAAGGTGTACAAAACCTTGGGCGCCCAGATGGGGGTGGAGTATGACCGGCGGAAGAAGGATGACCTCGCCCGCCTCTGTGAGCAGTATGCATGGGAGGGGGGTCGCCTCTGGCGGACCACGCCACATATCCTGTGGGTGCCTCCGCCCACCATGCAGAGAGCGGTGGTCGAGGCCTACCATCGACACCACCATTCCGGGGTGCATGCACTAAAGGAGCGGTTATCCCCCATCCTGTATGTGCCAGATCTTCTGGCAATCATAAAAGACGTGGTGCAACACTGCGCGCCATGTGAGGGACACCGAGAAGTTACCCCGTGGAACATGCCCCTATACTTGCCCTCTCCCATTGGCGAACCCTTGGATCGTATCATCATTGACTTCCATGGGCCACGCCCTCACCGCGCTCAAGGGGAGCGGTACTGGATTGCAGCAGTGGATCATTTCACCAAGTTCATGTGGGTCAAGGCCGTCCCCGACAAGTCCTCAGAACGGGCGGCACGCTTCATCCGTGAGGAGATCTTCTACCGCTTCGGTGGTTGCCGCGTGGTGCACAGCGACTACGGCACAGAGTTTGCAGGGGCATTCCGCGAAGAACTCGCGGAGTGGGGCGTGCAGCACGTGCTCTCCGGACGGTACTGCCCCCAGTCTCAAGGACAAGTCGAGCGGTTGCACGAAGTCCTCGAAAGGGCAGTGGCCACCGCGGAGGAAAGAGACTGGGGGGAAACCCTCAAGAAAACCGCCCACTTCCTCAACATCACCCCCAGCCGCGCCACATCGTTCTCGCCCCATGTCCTCCTCTTCGGACAGCCTCCGTGCGCGGCTCTGGGCATGCCGCAACCACCACTGCAGATACCACTTGACCTAGAGCAGCAGCAGGATGGTCGATCAGAGGAGGAACGGGAGATGGCGAAAGACAAGGAGGTACAGGAGTGGTACCGAGCACGATGCCAGAAAACATCTGCAATGAGGGCAGAGGCTCGGCTCCGCGCCTCTGTCTCGGCCTGGCGCGGATGCGACGCTGCCAACCGACGCCTCAACCATGGGCCAATCAGGGAAGGGAACCTGGTCTACCTCCGCCCATTCCCAGGCGCGGGACGTGAAGCAGAGAAGGCACGCGAGGTGTACCGCGTGGCCGCCGTGGACGCGGGACACGTTTGGTTGGAAGGTCCGGATGGGTTCAGTGAGCGGAGCTACCCGGCCACCGAGTTCGTCCTGCTGCCCCCGGCCTGGCAGACACACATACCAGGAACGGGTGGGGAGCTTCCCCCGCTTGAGCAACGCAAGGGCTCAAGGGGATGGCGGGCGGAGGAGGTGTTGGAGCGGTGTGAGGCTCAGGTGTCGGAGCAAGAGGAAGCATGGAGCCAGGAACCTGAGGAAGATGAACCAACGGACGGCTCCGATGTTCAGGAGGTATCCGCGGGGGAAGTGCAGGCGGGGCAGAGGCGACAAAGGGAGGAGCAAGGAGGCCGGCAACAGCAGGAGCGTCCGGAACGACCGGAGCAGTCGGAATCACAACGAACGGGCAGCGAAGAGGAAACCCCTAGGACACCCGCTGCTACTCCGCGGAAAGGTGCACCCATGAGCCCCCGTGACCTGGCCAGCTACACAGGCCCCTGCACAGTGTGCGGGGAAAACTTGCCAGAGGGATCCCTCTTGAAGGTCGTCTGCCGCGTCTGCGGCCAGCCAGCGCACCAGGGGCTGGCCAAGAGCTGCATTGGGCTAAACCGCACGTGTCTGAACTGCCTCAAGAAGGATCAGGAGAAGGATGCGGAGCAGAAGAAGAAAGGAGGTGACGGGGCCGGCCCAGGAGGAGAAGCACGCGGAAGGTGGGATCCGGAGGAAGAGGAGGAAGAGGAGGAGGAGCAGACAGGAAAGCGGCAAGGACCCCGCACGGTCTCGGGCACAACCATGCGGCGATGGCAGGAGGAGGGACGGGTGGCAGCAGCGGAATAGGCCAGGAAGGAGAAGGAAAGCAAAACATGCGCCCAATGTGGGCACCACTGGGGCAGGACGGTGCAGGACTGTGAAGGATGTCACCGGAAAATATGTGACAAGTGCCTGGAAAAGCCGCGGAATACAAAAGGGGTGCGCAGCGGACCGAAGAGGCGCAGGCGGTGTCGCCGAGAGGCCGAACATCAGCAGGGAACACGGAAGCCACCGCAGGTAACCACGGAAGGGGAAGAACTGGACTCGGAGAATGAGGAAGACTCGCCCAGAGCAACCGCGGAGAGCTGCCCCACCTGTGTCAGGGCGGTCAGCAAGGGTGAGCACTGCCGTCAATGCAACAGGCTGGCCCACCAAGGTTGCCTGGTTACATGCAGCTCGGTTTGGGCGGGACAGTGCCACAAGTGTGTAGGGATTGCCGCCGTGGAGGAAGGGGCCGCACTATCCTATGATGAAGACACCTTGGCTCCAGTCTGCGGGGCATGCGCGGAGGATTTAACAGAGTTCGGCAAGCCGTGCGGAATGTGCAGGACAATGTGCCACCTGCGGTGTGGGGTGCGTGGGAAGGAGGGCATTTGGACCTGCAGTGGCTGTCGCGGTAAGACACGGAAGATCAAGTGGAAGTTCTCCAACAAACGAACCTACACCGGGGACAACTTCGGCGGACGGCTCGAAGGGATAGTCTATCGCTGCGAACACTGCGGAGGAATTGCACATGAGCACTGCACCGTGGAGGTGGGGCGGAGCAACGAGGGCAAAAGGGTTTACCGGTGCTCAAGCTGCAAAAAATACAAGTGTGCACCACACTGCTCCTCATGAAAGAAGCTGGTCACCGCGCCCACGATGGAAGCACGGTGCGAAGGGTGCAGACTCTTCGTCCACGATGAGTGTGCGGAAAGGCTCCAGAGAAAGGGAGGAACCGTGGAGAAGTATGCAGGCCGTGCCAGGAACAGAACCGTCCCAGGCCCCGCAAATACTTCAAGCGGATAACTCGCTAAGAGACTCTGGGACAGAGTCTTGCAAAAAAGGGGGGTTGGGGGCATCAGTGTCAAGCAAACTTCCACCGCAGCTCCGCGGGAAAGATTCATCCGCGGAGAGAGGCATGGGGCAGGCTTGGATCCGCGCACAGGACGCTGGCTCCCGCGGACGCGGTTGAGCGAGGGGTGGCGCGGAGTCCAGGGGCGATGAGGACCAGGGGGTCTACAGGAGAGCCGCCGCAGGATAGCACAACCACCTGCGGCGGTTCCACCAGATCAAGTGCTCGCGATGGAAAGACAAAGAGGCGGGAAGCGGTGGCGGGAAATCTGCGGCGCAAGGAGAACAAGGACAAGCCGCAGCAAGATCCGCAATCACCGACCGGGCGCAGATAGGTCAGCAGAAGGGCCGAGCCATCAAGGGAAAGACATCCAATCAGAATGAGTAATCTTGCATCAATCACAGAGCAGCACCTGGAGACGCACCGCGGAAGACGAAGATTCAAGGAAGAACACGAAGAACCACGTGCACAAGCCGCGGATGAAGAAAGTCAGTAGAGGATGTACTATATGTGTGTATGGGTGGATGGCTGAGGACGAGACCCGCGGTGCGTAGCCGCACCGCGTGGAGTCCAAGTAGGGGGAAAGAGGGTAGTATGAGAGGGATGAGACTGACGGCAGGTAGACACGCCGTGCGGAGTCCCAAGTAGAAAAGGGCCTCAGTAGTAGTAGCACAAGTGCAACTCAGTCTTGCATACTCTTTCGTGTACTCTACAAAATTCATCTAAAGACATTTAACCGCTCTTGTTGCTCGCTATCCCATTGTCTCTGTGCCTTCCGTAATCCTGGGACTGTTCTCCGCGGGCTGCGGAGGTTGTGTGCGCGAAGAACCGAAAGTCCGAGTGAAGTGAACTGCCGGCGGAGCCTTCGCTTGCACACGTCCGCAGAACAAAAGGTTCCGCGGAGAGGAGCTGGAAGCCACGCGGTGGCGGCTCCTGTGTGGCAAGGAGTGGACCGCGGAGTGTCATTCATCGGTGAGGTTTGTGCACAAAGATTCAGGCCTTCCGTTCGCAGAATTGCCAATAACTAGAGGTTGGGGTCCCGTGATTCCGCTACGTGTCTTAGTTGAACCGTGATAGCAGTGAGAAGCGTGGGATCCGCGGACGGCGCGGAATTGTGTCTGCGCGGAGATAATCAGGGGCGCGGCAAAATTGGGGGTATCACTCTCACAAATTGTGCTTCCACTACAGCAACGGCCTCAAGAACGATGCCTACGCTGTGACGGTGATGCACGACCTCAACGACGATCTGCCGGGTATGATCGCATTTGCAGAGCGGTACGACACGCGCGTAACGCAGGCTCATGCCAACGGCCACAACTCTTTCGGTGGTGGTTACGGCAAGCGGGCCGAAAACGACAACACGCCCATGGAGATTGGAGCGTTGCAACAGCACAAGTGCTACAACTGTGGTAAGCCTGGCCACATTGCTCGCAACTGTCGAAGTCCAAAGAAGGGCGACGGCAAGGGTAAGCGGCAAGGGAAGGGCAAGCAAGCCACGAAGGAAGCAGTGAAAGCAACGAAGGAGTCGGGAAACAAGGAGAGCCAGGATTAGATGGCGTTACTCTTGGCTCCTCTCAACCCAAACCGCCAGTTGACCGCCCAGCCGAACGCCTTGCGACAGATAAGGGGGTTTCCGAGGTCAAGGCATGGGACGCGGGGTATGAGGTGGAGCAGCCTGCACTTCTCTTGGAGGCGCGAGTGAAAGGCGTCAAGGGGAAGGTGGGGAGTCTGCTGGATTATGGCGCGAGCCACAGTTTTGTGAGCATGGAGTGTGCTCCGAAGTGGGGCCTTGCGCTCACGAGCAAGAAGCGGACCGCTAACCAAGTGGACGTCACGATTGAAGTGGGGTAACTGCCCCGTCCCCTCTCCATTCGCGTGGGGAAGCTTTGCATAACGACCGTATACCGGGTGTGCCCGATGAAGGATTACGATGTGATCCTCAGTCGTGACTTCCTCCACAAGTACAACCCTGTCGTCAATTGGGAGGCGCGCACCGTCTCAATCAAGCTCGGAGACAAGGAGTATCCCCTCCCTACGTGGTCCGAGGAAGAGGCCGCGGAGGAGGAGACTTGTGGGGAGGAAGCGTCGCAGCAGTCGGTGCCTCGCAAGGAGGAATCGGCGCCTATGATGCTGAACTTGGTGCAGCTCAAGCGCGCGATTCGAAAAAAGGAGCAGATTTTTTTGGCGTTCGTGCGAGACGTAGAGGACGATTTCGACGAACCAAAGGACGTGGCGCCTGCTGTGGCGCATGGGGTGACTCGTGAGCAGCCGGGGGCCCAAGGCAAGTTTGTCGCGGTGCCCGAGGGGCTTCGGAAGGTGTGTACGGAGTTCGAGGACGTGTTCCCCGACACCCTCCCGGCGGGTCTGCCACCAAAGCGGGACGTGGACCATCGCATCAACCTCAAACCTAGAGCGCGCCCGCCTGTTCGTGCAATGTACCGCATGAGCGACGCGCAGCTGCAGGAGCTCAAGAAGCAGCTGACTGAGATGACGGAGCAGGGCTTCATCCGCCCATCCTCTTCTCCTTACGCTGCACCTGTCCTGTTTGTGCAGAAAAAGACGGGGGAGATGCGCATGTGCGTGGACTACCTGGCGTTGAATGAGTTGACCATCAAGAACCGGTACCCGCTTCCACGAGGCGAGGAACTCTTCGATCAGCTCCGTACGGCTCGCTTCTTCACAAAGATCGACTTCCGTTCCGGCTACCACCAGATCCGCATCGCAGCAAATGATGTGGAAAAGACGGCCTTCCGTACCTGCTATGGTCACTACGAGTTCCTCGTGATGCCTTTCGGGTTGACCAATACGCCGGCCACCTTCATGGCGGCGATGAACAACATCTTCAGGCCGTACTTGGATGACTTCATGGTGGTTTACCTCGACGACATCTTGGTGTATAGAAAAATGGCGGCGGAGCATGAGGAGCATGTGAAGAAGGTCCTCGAGATTTTGAGGAAGGAGAAGTTTTTTGCAAAACCCTCTAAGTGTGAGTTCGCGGTAGGTAAAGTTGAATTCCACGGACACATAATTGGCAATGGACATATTGCCATTGACCCGCGCAAAGTGTTGGCCGTGCAAGAGTGGCCGAAGTTGCGTAATGTGCATGATGTGCAAGTGTTCCTTGGTTTTGCAACTACTACCGCAGGTTCATCCTTGGCTACGTGGGAGTGTCAGCGCCACTCTCCAATCTCACTCGCAAGGATCGCGAGTGGAGTTGGGGGGTTAGCGAACAAGAAGCCTATGAGAATCTCAAACGGGCTCTGACCTCCACGCCGGCCTTGCACTTGGCCGACAGCGGCCGTGAGTTTGAAATGGCGACGGATGCATCGGACCTGGCCATTTGTGGGATCCTTTTGCAGGACTTTGGCAACGGGTCGCAGCCGGTCGCCTACTACTCGCGCAAGTTGCGCCGGGCGGAGCTGAACTACGCCACCCATGACAAGGAGATGATCTCCGTGGTCGCAGTCTTCAAGAACTGGCAGTGCTACCTCGAGGCGCGGAAATGCACGGTCTACACCAACCACCACGCGTTGAAGTACTTCAAGACGCAGCCGAACCTGAGCCGGCGGCAAGCACGTTGGGTGGAGTACCTCGAGTCGCACTTCGACTACGAGATTGTGTACCGGCCGGGTCGCATGAACCCAGCCGACACACTCTCACGGCGACCGGATCTGATGATGCGGGTTGCATCTCTCACCGTCCACGCGGATGCTTTTCTTGTGAAGCTCTTTGCGGAGGGATACAAGGCGCATGGGGAGTACGACGTTCGGAGGATTTTCTTCGAGGCGCCGTATTGGCGACGGCGCGGCACGCAGCAGGTGGTGGTTCCCGCGGTGCCGGCGCTTCGGCAGCTGATTTTGGAAGAGTGCCATGACAGTGGCCCGAGTGGCCACTTCTCCGCCGACAAGACATTGAAGACGGTGGCTCGCTTCTTTTGGTGGCCCACCATGTCGTTGGAGGTGGCTGAATTCTGCCGGAGTTGTGACGTGTGCCAACGCCACAAGGCGCGGAGGACAAAGACCCCGGGTCTCCTCCAACCCTTGCCCATCCCCGAGCAGCCGTGGCAAGACATCTCCATGGATTTCATCACGGGTTGCCCATGACAGCGGCATGCCACAATGCGGTGTTGGTGGTGGTGGATCGCTTCAGCAAGATGTCGCACTTCATTGCGACGTGTGATACGGTGAGCACGGAAGGCACGGCTTGGCTGTTCCTTGAGCACGTGGTGCGTCTCCATGGCGTGCCGCGGTCCATTGTGAGCGACCATGACCCGCGTTTCACAAGTAAGTTCTGGTGAGAACTCATGGAGCGGTACGGCAGCAAGTTGCAGCTGTCGACCAGTTTTCACCCCCAAACTGACGGACAAACGGAGCGGACGAACCAGACGCTGGAGCAGCTCCTCCGTACAGTGGATGATCCGGACAAGATGGCGTGGGACCAGCGATTGCCGGTCGCTGAACTGGCGTACAACTCCGCCACATCCGCCTCCACCGGCAAGGCGCCATTTGAGGTGGTGAACGGGACGGTGCCCGTCACGCCCCTCAGTTTGCACGTCGCAAGCAACCTGCCTGCGGTGGAGTCTACCGCACGTGACTTCAAGCAGATTCGGGTGGCAACGCGGCATGCATTGAAGAAGGCGCAAGAGCAGCAGAAAGTACAAGCGGACCACCGACGCGCAGACGCAACGCTCAAGGTTGGTGATCGCGTGCTTCTCAACAGCGCGCATGTCAAGCTTCGCGGGGTCCGGTCGGACAAGTTGAAACCCCGGTGGCTTGGTCCGTTCGAGGCGGTCGAAATGCAGACACCCGTGTTGGCACGGTTGGCTCTTCCGCCTGCGAGTCCACGACGTGTTCCACATCTCCAAACTCAAACTCTACCATGATCCGGCCGAGCATTTTCCTGGCCGCAGTTCTGCGCCTCCCCCTCCGGTGGTGATCGAGGGCGAGCAAGAGTTTGAGGTGGAGGCCATCCTTGACCACCGTCGTCGTGGCCGTGTATGGGAGAACCTGGTCAAGTGGAGGGGCTATGACGTAGTCCACAACTCATGGGAGCCTGCCCACAACTTCAACGTTGGCGGGGTGAATGCCATCCTCCGGGACTATCAAGAGCGAACCGGGACGGCTCGCTCCTAAAGGGGGGGGGTAGTGTAAGCCGGACAGTGCCTACGGCACTGATTATGGCTTGTGGCTTCCTTGAATGTACAAGATGACTGTGGATTTGGAATCTACAGGAAAAACCATGCGAGATCGACCCAAGAACGGGGTCGATCCATCAAGAATTGAGGAAGATACGCCCGGCCAAAGGTTGGACCGGCAGAGGGGAACAAGGTGACAGGAAATCGTCCCCAAAGACCAAGGTTCGACCCTCAGAAGACCCAACAAGGCCGACGCGCACCTTGGGGCCCAGATAGTCAATGAGTCAAGGATCATTGAGGGCCAAGGGCGCTTCGGAACAGCGCCTCGGTGTGTTATTTCCAGAAAGGGCGCTTCGGGCGGTCGTCACCGCCGCTAGTGGTGCTGCCAGCGGCAGATTACCGTGGTTCATGGAAACGGCCATATCTCGGCCGTTCCTCCATGGAATGATGTGTGAACCGGGCGTGGTGTGCTAGTCGAACGTTTTGAGCATTTCAACTCCTGGAGAAACGCTCACGTTTGCGCAATCCGACCAAGTTGACATCTTGGCCCATAATGAGCAGTGACATGGCTCCGTCCGGTGATAAGGGAAAGAGGATACAAGATCCCTCTTCGTCCTCCTCAGGGGTCATGAGCCCACGCTCGTAAGCTATTGAGGACCTTCGGAGCTAGCAGGCCAAGATGCGTCGCCTACAGCGGGAGCAGACTGACGCCATCCGTACACTCACTGAGCTTTTACGGGGACAGTCCCCGGCCCCACGGCAGACCTCTGAGGGAGCTCTTGGTGTTGCACCCTCTACACAGCAGTCAACTCCAGGACCAAAGACAGGTCCTGGATGTGACCCGCCACCTCTTGATTCTTAGGATGAGGATGCAGATATGCAAGGCATTGAGGGCGACTCCCCCCGGCGTGAGATTCGTGTGCTTCAGGAGCGTCTCCGCCAGCTCGAGACAAGCTCTCGGTCCCCACACACATCCCGTTTTCCCGAGATTGGATCGTCGCCTGACCTGCACTCAGCGACTTCCCTCTTCCCGGCATCTTTCCCATCCCTCGTCCTTCTCAGCCTCTGGTTGCTCTCCCCACGGAGAGGCAACCCAAGGACTTCGAGACACCGCCCCCACAGTATGTCAGCAAGGACAGTTTCGACTACTAGGAGATCCTTTTCCAGGTTTGGGTCACTTCAGAGGGGGCTTGCCGCGCCTGCAGCCGACTACTGGCGAGGCGCCATTCACATCTACACGCATCTTAGGACCTCACGAGGTACACGGCTTTGGGCGCTCAACATGATCATGCTCGGAGTTTTCCTTGAGCACACAGACATCTTCACGAGGTACTTCAATGTCGTGCTCGAGCCTTTTTTTGCCTCACTACAACTTCTTCCCTGGGCGCACGAGCTCTTTCTCCTGGTGACTTCCGCCTGTGAGGCAGTCGTGGCTCATCAGGAGACTCCCCTTGCTGCAGCATTCATCGCATCACCACCGATGCCCCTCCTGCAGTCTCCTTCACCATCCTCTATCAATTCCTCCTCTTCCTCTTCCACCGTGATTACACCGACTCAGACACAGGATGTCACGGCAGAAGCACAGGGGAAGAAGGGGAGACGGAGGCGCGACTTGGACCAGTAGCAGTCATAGCAACAATCGTCATCGGGCAGTAGCAGTGGACGCTCTGTTCACTGCTAGAACAGTGGAGGTGCTCATCGCAACACCGAGTGCCAGCAGCCGCTCGACTGGGCGCGAGTTACTTGGAAGCTTCAGGCTGCGCATGCACTACGGTCTGCGTCGAGCAGCACATCCTCCAGGCGCGCGACGACCATGACCGAAGCAGTTCCCGCTTCACCACCGGCCAGCAGCGGCGATCCGGACCCACGTGACCGCACCATCGCCGAGCTTTGGCACCTTCTGGCGCTTCGCTTTCAGGGAGGTGCGAGTGTGTTGTCACAACCGAGTGGTTCACGGACTGTTTTTCCGTCTCTTCTTGTGGCTCGGGATGACTCGTGTGGGAGGGCACAACCGGCATGTGATGACGATGGGCCTGATTGTACCGATTGTATTCATGAGTCTCACCTTTGTGCCCTTCGTCATTCCTCCCCACCTGGTGCCGAGCGTCCGTCTGAGGCCGCATGTTCCATTACCCGTTGTACAGTGACGTCCTCGTGATTCTGGCGGCACTTGGATCATTAATTCCGGTGGCACTTGGATCATTGATTCCGGTGCCACTCATCACATGACCTGTCGTCGTAGTGACTTCGTTGTTCTCGGCCTTGTTGTGTCTATTTGTTCCGTCCACACAGGCTCTGGTCAGTCCTTGCCAGTCCAGGGTCTTGGGGTCGTGTGCTTCGATGGTCTGTCTGGCCCAATGTATCTTTCCGAGGTGCTGTTTGTGCCTGACCTTGAGCTCAGTTTCCTTTCTATACGTGCCTGCAGACTAATGGGACTCTCTGTGGAGCACATTGCAGACTCTGCGACTGTGACTGCTATTGACACTCGTAGCGTTGTTCTTTGTGCCTCTGTTGTGGATGACTTGCATCGTGCCTCTTGGACTTCTCGCCCTTACTCACCCTCCCCTTCAGCTCGTGTTTTTGTCACTTGCGTTTTGTCTTCTGAGCACCAGCGATTGCTTCATCGCCGTCTGTGTCATGTAGGCTCTGACATTGTGTTGAAGCTCATTTGGACACAGCCCGCCCTCGGACTTGACGTGGCTTCTTTCGAGAAGCCGCCCAAGACTGCCTGTCTCTTCTGCGCTCAAAGTAAGATGCACCGTTGCACCTACCCTGACCCCCATTCTCGCACACTTCGCCCTCTCGAGTCAAACCGTTCGGACCTTCTTGGTCCTATTCCTGTCGAGTCTTTTTCCGATTGGGGTGGATACGTTCTGACCCTGACTGATGACTTCATCCGGCTGCAGTGGGTCTACAGCCTGCGCCTGAAGAGTGACGCTGCTCTTGCTGTTTGCGTCTGGCTAGTGATGGCTGAGCGTCGGTCCTGCCACACGCTGCATACCTTCCGCTTGGATTGCCACGGCGAGTTTCTCGGCGAGATGGATAGCTTCTTTGCCAAGCACGGGGTTTTTCACCAGGTCTCCGCTCCTGCTACTCCTCAGCAGAACGGTGTTTCTGAGCGCTGGAACCGCACCATGGAAGATGCCGTTTGCGCTATGCGATCTGAGTGCGATTTCCCAAAGTCCTTCGCCTTTGAAAGATTTGCCTACATGACTTGGGTCTGGAACTGCCTCCTGCACGGTCCCCTTCCGGACCACGTCACACTGTATGAGCTCTGGTTTGGCCACCGTGCTGACTTGCGCCTCGCTCGCGTCTGGGGATGCTTGGCTTCTTTGTGGTACACGGAGTACCAACAGGGGTCCAAGGTATCACCGCGGGGTCGCTTGTGTGCCTTCGTAGGCATCTCCCTGTTGTCGAAGGCCTGGTGCTTTTGAGATCTTGCTCATCATTGCATCGTTGAGTCATGCAACGCGCTCTTCTTTGAGTCCCTCACCTTTCGTGATCTGACATCGATCACATTGTTGTCTGTCCCGCATGTTCCTAGGTGTGAGGTTTCTTGACGGATGGGGGATTCTATGACTGCGAGCACCTCTCACCACGCTGATGTGTCCGTTCGAGCTCCCTCCACTTCTCGGTCTCCAGCTCTTGATGACCCAGCGATCATCACTAGCACCCCAGAGACCTCTCCAGTACAACCGGCTTCTACCCCTTTTTCCCTCGCACACCACAGGTACCCATGATCCTGTACCTATGCGTACTCTTGTCACCGTACCTGTTTCCGCCGGTACTCTTGCCTCTGTAGCAGCCCTTCTCTCTTTTTCCTACTGTTACACCCAATCCTGTGTCTCCCCTACACGCATGTCCTCACACGGCATCACCAGCTCCTTTGTCTCAGCCCTGACCAGCTATGGTTGTGCCTGTCCCTGAGCGTGAGGTGAGCCCCTTGAGCCTAGGTTACTCTCGTGAGCTTGGCGGTCGTCTTCGACCATTGGACTCCGCAGTACAGCGAGTGTTAGGTCCTGCACTCAGGCGATCCACTCCCATGCATCGCGACTGGTGATCCCGGCACAAAGGCCCAAGGCCTGAGTGTCCACACTAAGCACACAAAGGTACATCCAACAGAGGTACATCCACGAGTGGAGATCGTGCCCCGTAGGGCACGATCTCGTCACTCGCGAGTTTCACATCACTTGTGATGGAGCACCTGATCTTGTGGTCGTCAAATCTAGGAAGAAGGTGTGTGCTCTTGCCACGCAGAGCTCTCCCTCTATGGCGCCTGACCCGGGCACACTGAGGGAAGCTCTCTCATCACAGGATGCTGACGCTTGGCGTGGTGGCTGCGAGGATGAGCTTCGCGCCATCCGAGAGCACGGAGTTTACGAGCTAGTTGACCTTCCACCTAAGAGAAAGGCTATTCAGGTCAAGTGGGTCTTTTGCAAGAAAGTGAAGTCAGATGGCTCAGTGGATCGCCACAAGGCTCGCTTGGTGTTAAAGGGGCACTATTAGATCAAGGACATCGACTACACCGACACCTTTGCCGCTGTCGGCCGCATGACCTTAGCTCAAGCTCTGTGCGGTGTACTGGCTCAGCATGACTGGGAAATCCAGCAAATGGATGGGAACTATGCATTCCTCCATGGCTCTGTGGATGAAGAGATTTACGTGGCTCAGCCACCTCGCCTTTGAGGACGGTGACAAGGTCTGGCGCTTGCGCAAGTCCTTGTGCGACCTCAAGTACTCTCCTCAGTGTTGGAACCACGAGATCACAGGCACACTCACTCGTGCGGGATATGTATATAGCAAGGCAGATCCCTCTCTCTTTATCCAAAAGATGCTTGAGCGGTTCACCGCCATCCTGATCTATGTTGACGACCTTTTGATCGCGTCTCCTTTATTGGAGGCCGTGAAGGAAGCCAAGGCTATCCTCCAGACTGCCTACAGGATGAAGGACCTTGGTCCTGAGGCGGTGTTTCTTGGCATGGAGATTGTGCGAGACCGCAGACAACGCACGCTACTACTACATCAAGCCCGAAACGCACGTGTTGTGGGGGAGCGCTTCAGTGACCTTCTCGGCGTAGTGCCCACGACTTCCACACCTCTCATGCCTGACAGGCAGGATGCCTTGAAGGTGGAAGATCTCACACAGCTGGGGGAGACAGTGGATGTAACCTTGTACCTCCATCTCATTGGATCTCTGATGGATCTCACTACAACACGTCCTGACATCCCATTTCCCGTCAACCTCCTTGCCCAGTTTTTGTAGTCTCCATGCGCTAGGGCCCTTCATGCGGCTGTGCGAGTGGTGTGCGACGTGGTCTCCACACCGTACCTCGGGCTCTGCTTTCGCCTGTAGTGTTCGGTGGTCCTTGACGGCTACACTGACAGCGACTGGGCATGGAGTCCAGATGGACACAATCGTACCGGTTACGTGTTCGTGCTCGGTGGTACCGTTGTGTCCTTGTGCAGCCGGAAGAAGGGCTACATTGCACATAGCTGAGGTAGAGTATGTTGCCCTGGGTGTAGGGGCTATTGAGGCGGTATGGCTGCAGCTCCTGTTCCTTGAGCTGGGTCAGTTAGTACCTGCCATTGTGCTTCGTTGCGACAACCAGAGTGCTCTTGCCATTGCGCAAAACTCTGGTGTCTTTCACACTCGCAAGAAGCACATTGCGGTTGAGCATCACTTTGTGCGTGATCTGGTGGTGCGACACGTGATCTCCGTCACATGGGTTGGCACTAACATGCAACGTGCTAACTTCTTCACGAAGGCACTAGCACGCGGAAGGTTTCTGGTGGCCATTTGTTCTGTTGGGCTTCGCCCCTTGCCTGAGAGTGGTTGAGAGTGGGGTGTGTCTGTGTCCATGTCACATCTCTCTTTGCACTCGTTGTTGTTCTCGTTTCAGTGCTGCACGTGTATGGACATGCGTACCATCGGGTCATGGGGGAGTGTTGTGATTTTTGACCTTCCTGTCTACCTGTACAGTTTACTATGACCACTCGGCCGTGTCCATACTCTTTCAGATCCTTGATGCGGACCCTGGTGGTACCGATGCGTTGTCTGGTGGTGGACTACCAGCTTGGAGCTGACCGACCACCGTTCCAAAGCTCTGGATGCTGCCCTGGACCTCTTGCGGTTTTTCTGTAGCACGCATGATTTTACTGGTGGACTGGCCGTGGGTCCCGATTTGCATGTTTTTGCATTGTGTGTCCATCATTTGATGCCAGATGCATGTATGTAACCAGTTGTAGTGTCCGGCTTGTGGTCCTGCACATCTAGGTTTAGACAGCGTAGCGTTCTGACATATCTGCGCAGAGTTACGGCCAAAACAGTGGTTATGGGCCGGTTTTAGAACTGATTTTGTGCTACTCCGTGCTACACCCGCTGTGCGCCGCGGCAGGTGTTTATGCCATGGACCTTTCATTTGTCATTTCTCTCTGCAAATGCTATTGAAGCATTCTGACACTTTGCCTTGTGTCTCCTAGCCAGACCCTTGTCGTTGTGTGCACGACTTGTGACTGTCGTCACTGTCTGACCAGGCACTGACGCCTAGTCGGCGGCCCTGTCGCTAGTTTGCTTCCACGCATCTTCTCACACGCACGACCAAACATGACTGACCAATGGAAGCCTGCGTGCAAACGAGTGTTGAGCCTCAGCTTGAAGGCTTTTTGGGGTTACGTAATACCCCTATGCAATCGGCTGGGTAGCCAAGAATGTGCGCTGACATGAAGAAATCTGCTGAACAAGCTATTCCACGACATTAGTAACAATTGCAATCAGTATTTTTTTGTCCACTGACCGCCGACCGACTGATTTTTGGGCTTTTTTGTTCCCAGTTTGACTGCATCTGGACGACAAGTACTCGTTGAGTGCAATTGTTCCCACGAGGCGAATTGCACTCCTAAAAAAAGGAGAGGAAAGGATGAAGATCTGCCAGCAACTAAGGTTTTTTGCGAAACACATACAGGACATCGCCAACAGCGACGTTACTCGGTTGGCAACCCCCGTGCGGTAGTTGACCCGTCGTCTTCCCCTGTCCTCTCTCCTGCATCAGAGTCCTCTCAATCGTCGCCTTCTCCCACATTAAATGCCTCGCCGGCAGTGCCGCCAGAGTCCGGCCCCGTGCCCATTACAACTGTCCTCTCGACTTCGACTCCATTGTTGCCTACAGCACCGGTCACCCTTTGTCTATTGAGGATGCCTTTGCGCCCTCCCTGCTTGCTCTGGAGCCTCTAACGTGGTTTCTTTCATGTCCTACACGCGTGCCATCGCTTCTGATCTCAGTGTTCAGCACTGTAGCCGGCCACTGGCCTTGATGCCCTTGGCTTTGCTGCCGTGGTTGTACATCCCAACACATGTTTTGGATACTCACTCATTGCGAGTAAGTTTGATCATGCTATCGCTGCAGCTATGCCAGGCGGTATTGTTAAGTGTCATGCCGCTGTTGCAACAGTCCCTCTGACACAAGAGTCCAACACAATGCATTTCATACGAGAGTCTCGTGATGGTCAGCAGTGGGAGCAGGCCATGAAGGAGGAACTCCAAGCTCTAGACGAACATGCTGTCCATAAGCTTGTGATCCTCCACCACGTTGCATGGCAGCCTCACCACGTTGATGTACAGGCAAAAGCGAAAATCAGATGGCACAATCAACCGGTACAAGGCACGCCTCACGGCGAATGGGTTCTCCTAGGGTTCTGACGTTGACTTTGATGAGATGTTTGCTCCAGTTGGCCGGTGTACCTCTGCTTGGGCACTTCTCAATCTCGTCGCCCATCATGACTGGGAGCTAGAACAGATGGACGTGAACAACACGTTGTTGTTGTTGTGATTTGTGACCTTCTTGTCGACTTGTACAGTTTACTATACCCACTCTGTCGTGTCCATACTCGTGCAGATCCCTGATGCGGACCCTGGTGGTACCGGTGCATCCTGTAGCGGTGGACTACCAGCTTGGAGCTGACCGACGATCGCTCGAGAGCTCTAGACGCTGCCCGGGACCTCCTGCAGTTTTTCTGCTGCACGTAGGAGTTTATTGATGGACTGGCCATGAGCCCGACTTGCATGGTTTTGCATTGTGTGTCCACCGTTTGATGCCGGATGCATGCATGTGACCAGTCTTAGTGTCCGGCTTGTGATCCTACACGTCTAGGTTTAGACGGCATAGCGTTCTGCCATGTCTGCGCAGAGTTACGGCAAAACAGTAGTTTTGGGCTGGTTTTAGGACAGATCTTGTGCTGCCACATACGACACCCGCTGTGCGCCGCGGTAGGTACTTATGCCATGGACCTGTCATTTGTCATTTCTCTCTGCACATGCTATTGAAGCATTCTGACACTTTGCCTTGTGTCTCCTAGCCATACCCTTGCCGTTGTGTGCACGACTTGTGACTCTCGGCACCGTCTGACCAGGCACTGACGCCTAGTCGGCGGCTGTGTCGCTAGGAAGCTTCCACGCATCTTCTCATGGCATCAGAGCGGTGAGAAACTTCTCGTCGAGCTGTGTAGTAGAGATGCAACAGAGTAGCAGCAGTGAGCACCACCGCTGTTGCGGATCAATAGGGACCTGTCAACGACACCCGACTGCTGGCAACGTCACCCATGTGAGAGTGCATCAGTAGCAGCCACTAGCAGCAGCAAGTGACAGCTGCAGCAGGTGGCAACCGCTAGCAGCTGCTGGCATTGTCGCCAGCACTGGCGGCAGCACGCCACAGCCGCGGCAGGCGGCGACGGGCAGCGGCAGCAGCAACCCGCGATAGCAGCAACTGCACGTAGCAGGAGCAGCGCGCAGCAGCGCTGCGCAGCGGCGGCGACGACGGCGGGCAGCAGCAGCGTGTAGGAGCACCTGCATAGAGTACAAACAGCAGCAGCATATAGCAACACCAATAGCAGCAGCGCAGCAGCAGCACGCGACCGTAGCAGCAGCGCTCGGCGGCCGCTTTAGCGCGAGGCGACAGCAGCGCGCAGCAGCTGCTACGTGCAGCAGCTGCAAAATTAGCACGCAGCTGCGCTGCAGCACAGAAGCAGTGTGCAGCTGCTGCCACAGCTGCACAAGCAGCCGCGCGGCTGGTGTTGTAGGTGCCGGTGCTGCTGCGGAGTTGCTGCCCCCTATGCAGGGGGTCAACAACCGCGAGGGTTGTCAAAAAAGGAGAGGAGCTGAAATCAGCATTTTTATTGCTGATGTCATCAGGTCATGCTGACATCAGCAACCACCTGCTGACATCAGCACTTTCCTTAGTTCAAATTTTGGTCGAAGAGTCAAAAGTTGCCGCTGTTTCAACTCCTCNAGCAGCATATAGCAACACCAATAGCAGCAGCGCAGCAGCAGCACGCGACCGTAGCAGCAGCGCTCGGCGGCCGCTTTAGCGCGAGGCGACAGCAGCGCGCAGCAGCTGCTACGTGCAGCAGCTGCAAAATTAGCACGCAGCTGCGCTGCAGCACAGAAGCAGTGTGCAGCTGCTGCCACAGCTGCACAAGCAGCCGCGCGGCTGGTGTTGTAGGTGCCGGTGCTGCTGCAGCAGCAGCCGAGCGGAAGCTGCTGCGGAGCTCCCGCGTAGCTTCCGCGCGGCTGCTGCGGAGTTGCTGCCCCCTATGCAGGGGGTCAACAACCGCGAGGGTTGTCAAAAAAGGAGAGGAGCTGAAATCAGCATTTTTATTGCTGATGTCATCAGGTCATGCTGACATCAGCAACCACCTGCTGACATCAGCACTTTCCTTAGTTCAAATTTTGGTCGAAGAGTCAAAAGTTGCCGCTGTTTCAACTCCTCGAGAAACGCTGACATTTTTGTAATCCAACCAAGTTGAAATCTCTGCCCATAATGAGCGGTGACATGACTTGGTCCGGTGACAAGGGAAAAAGGATACTAGATCCCTCCTCTTCCTCCTCAGGGGTCATGAGCCCACGCTCGCTATTGAGGACCTGCGGCGCCAGCAGGACGAGATGTGTCGTCTACAGCAGGAGCACACAGATGCCATCTGTACACTCACTGAGCTTCTTCGGGGTCAGTCCACGGCCCCACGGCAGATCTCTGAGGGAGTTGCCGATGTCGCACCCTCTACAAAGTAGTCAGCACCAGCACCGGAGATAGGAGCTGGATGCGACCCGCCACCTCTTGATCCTTGGGATGAGGATCCGGATATGCCAGGTATGGAGGGCGACTCCCCCGAACGTGAGGTTCGTTTGCTTCAGGAGCGTCTCCGCCAGCTCCAGACAAGCTCTCGGCCCCCACATACATCTTATTTTCCCGAGATTCGATCGTCGCCTGACCTGCACTCAGCGATTTCCCTCTTCCTGGTGTCTTCGCCATCGCTCGTCCTTGTCAGCTTGTGGTTGCTCTCCTTACAGAGCGGCAACCCAAGGACTTCAAGACACCGCCCCCACGGTATGTCAGTGAAGAGGGTTTTGACTGCTAGGAGATCCTTCTCCAAGTTTGGGCCACTTTAGAGGGAGTGTGGCCCTACTACCACAGTCCATATCAGACTACGGACCGAGCACAGGTGCTGACAGCGGCTAGTGCGATGCGCGAACCTCTTTACGCCATGCAGTGCAAGACCATCGTCGACTTCTGCTCGTTCCTTGGAGAGGCCGGCACAAGCACCGGCGCTGATCCACGTGGGGGCTGGGACTTGGCATTATCCCTGCTTGCTGTAGTGACGCACACCACCCGCGACGCTCACATTCATGCTTTTCACTCCCTTCGTCAGGGGCCTGACCAGCTTGCAACCAACTACTGGCGGCACGCCATGCGCATCTACACGTGCCTTGGGACCTTAGGAGGTACACAGCTATGGCGCTCCGTACGATCATGCTCGGAGTTTGCCTTGAAGACATAGACATCTTCACGGGGTACAGCGACACCGTGCTTGAGCCCTTTTTCGCCTCCTGTAAATTCTTGTGGACCAACCAGCTCTTCTCTAGGTGACTTCCGCCCGTGAGGCAGCCGTGCCTCATCAGGAGACTCCCCTTGCTTCAGCAGTCATGGAGTCACCACCGACGCCCCTCCCGTAGTCTCCTACTCGATCCTCTACCACGTCCTCCTCTTCCTCTTCCACCCCAATTACACGATCCAGACACAGAGTGTCACGGCAGTAGGTCAGGGGAAGAAGGGGAGACGGAGGCGCGGCTCGGGCCGCAGCAATCACAGCAGCAGCCGTCATCGGTGTTAATCTCTCACTGTATATACTCCTCTTGTGGTGGCCGTGAGTGCGCAGGGCATGCTGGTCCAGCGAGTGGAGGCGACAAACCGTGAAGGAACGCAAATCTTCCTCTCCTCACGGGTGGTCGCCTCCATCCTGACCGCATGGCCCTCCCTCCCTCTTCATCACCAGAGCTTCCCGTCCTATCCTGTGCTTAAGCTCTTCTAGCAAACCTAGTTTTGTCCTCTAGTTGTAACTGAAATTTGCTTGCTTTTACTCATGAGACCCATGTTGGACCTGCAAATCAATGTCTTGATAGGCCAAGACTATGCCACTTTGTAGGTGGCATATTGCGTGCCCCCTATGGGGTGCGCAGATTCTCTCGCGCCCATTTTCGGGCCGTCGAGGGCTTTCGCCCTCGAGCAAGCATGTTCGCCGGCGAGCAAAGCTCGCCGGCGTGACGAGTGAGGTCGATTAGCGACCTCACCCCCTAGGACTACTGTGACTTGTTACTCCCGCACTCGGACTTTTTTTCTAACCCGCCATGGTGTTTTCGATCTAGCTTAGCCTAGGAGCCACCATTTCTTGTGCCGTTTGTTGCAAACGCTTCGCAACATGATCCTTATGGTATCAGAGCAAGGTTTGATGGCTGAGAGTGGGGCATCACGTTGGCGCCAAGCAGAAAAAGGGGCGGCTGAGTAGAGTGCGGAAGTAGATCCGCGCGGCCGCCGTGAAAGCAGGCCGCGCGAGGCATAGAGCGCGTCGAAACAGCACCCTTAGGCCGCGCCTTGTGAGTGGTGGCGGCGGGAGAGGGGGTGATCCATGTTTTGGGTGGAAAGGGAGCAAAGGGGGAGAGCCCAAGCGCTTTTCCACCTCTCATGAGGTGACAGCGGGGTCCCCTGGCTCTACAAGTGTCTGAGCAGGTCCCAGGTGGTCTGGCAACAGGTCTCAGGTCAAGATAGGCGGATCCTATCGAGCCTTGGGCTCGCGGCAGAAAACTGGGCCCAAAGTGGGCCCGGCGAATTACTGCCGAAGTTTTATTCGGCCGAAGGGGGTGGTCCATAGCACTTACCCAGTGCCCTTAGTCACCAAGCAACCTACCAGGAGCCATGAGTACAGCTGAATCCACACGAGGAGGGGCTGGCGCTAACGTTGGGGTTAGCACCGGTGTCGGTGCCGGTGCCGGTGCTACCTCCACTGGTATGACATGGGACGAATTGAGCAAGGTTCTGTCTTGTAAAGACCTAACGCCGCCGCTGTTGGGTGTGCGTGATTTCCTCTCATGGAAGGACGTTTTCCTCTCATGGGCGGCGGAGCATGGTCTAGAGGACTACTACCTAGCCCCGCCGCCCGACGATGCCGACGCGCGAGTGCTCCTCAAAGCATTTAATGCTCTAGTTTGCACACTCCCAGAGGACCAGCATGTGCCGTTCGTCACTTCCGCTTTGGAGGCAAGGGGGAGGACCCTGAGAATCCACGAAGTGGCGACCCTCGACCTCACGATGCGTGGAAGCATCTGGCCACCCGAAAGGAGGAGCAAGGGATGGCTCTGGTCATATCACTTCGCGAGAAGCTTTGCAACCTTCGTCCAAAGCCGGGTGCTCCCGTTACCGAGTATTGGGATGCCACCATGGATCTTTGCCGGCGCATTCTCGGTCTCGGTGCCTCTTGCACCATTCTAGAGTGGCTGGACCCTATCCTTCTTCACCTTGGTGAGTCGTACAAGGACTTTCGGCGCGGTCTACTTTGAAGGCTAAAAGTCACCGACATTGAGAACACCGACTTGACAGAGGTGTTCGAGGAGCTACGCAACTATGAAGACATTATACGAGGCGAGGCACGCGAGGATGAGGGGGCAGCAGCAAGCGCATTTGTGCACCAGGGCGGAGGCACCTCCCACCCCTCGCATCAGCATTCGGGTGGAGGAGGCGGAGGAGGAAGGGGAGGTGCTGGGGGCAGAGGCGGGCAAGGTGGTAAGGGACGAGGCCACGGCCAGGGAGCAGGAAACCGCTCCCGCAACTACTGTGGACAGCGGGATCACTACTGGAGGGCCTGTCCGTCTCTGCAACGCATTATGACTCCTACTACGCAGCAGACACGTCCAGCGGTGGGCCACCCACCCACGTCATTTTCTCATTCTAGTCAGCACCTGCACCCCCCAGCATGGACGACACAGCCTGTTGTAGGACCACGAGCGCCGGCACCCTTTGGGGCGGCGACTTTTGGTCCACATCAGTTGCAGTTGCCCATGTATCCAACAGGCTCTGCTCCATCTCCACCACGGTACCAGGGGCCTATCTTCATGTCCCCATACGTCACTGCACCTGCTCCTGTTCCGGCGTGGGCACAGAGGGTGTACGCCGAGACGATTGAGCCACAGCAGCCCTTCCCTCTTCCTCCCGTACCATGGTGGAGCGCGCCCATGGAGCTACACCCACCTGAGCCTACAGCCAGCTCACAGCCACCAGGTCAGAGGTTGGGTCACACGCACATTACCACGATGCATGCGTTGCCTATGCATGAGTGGCTGTTTGATACTGCTGCATCGCATCATATGTCGCCACATCGTCAGCTGTTTGTCACATTGCATGCCACACGTGATGTTGAGGGTGTGAAGACGGGGTCTGGAGAAGTGCTGTTGGTTGAAGGTGTGGGGACGGTGGCTCTCCAAGCACCAGGTGGGGTTCTGTGGCTGACGGGTGTCTTGTATGTGCCACGGCTGAAAGTGAACTTGCTGTCGGGGGGGCAACTAGACTAGGAAGCCAATGTGTCGGCACTTACACAGAAGCAGCGATGCATGCTTTTTGATGCATCTGGTGCCTTGTTGGTTGATGGGCCGCTGCACACTGATATGTTGTACAAACTGACCTTGTTCCCTTTTGTCCAATCACAAGTGAACCGCCCCCAAGTGCATGTTTTCACAAGCACATATGCAAAACACACAGAACTCATCCATTGCCAACTTGCCCACATCAACACTGAAACTGTTGTCGACATACTGAAACACACACCCGCACATGGCTTTCTTCCTAGCGATTGTCCTCATGGTCTCAAAGCAGACACGTGTCTTGAGTTTCACGAAGGGAAGGCCCATAGGCCCAGGTCAGACAGTGTGACAACCAAACCACTTGCGCTGGTGCATGCGGATCTGACAGGATCGATGCCAGTGCCATCAGTTCAGTATGGGTCATTGTATGTCTTGACTCTCACCAATGATTACAGCCGCTTCCGTTGGGCTTTTCTGTTGAAAACTAAAGCAGATGCCCAACGTGCAATTGCTGAATGGATCCCTCTAGCTGAGAGACAGACCGGTTGCTCATTGCTCAAGCTGCGAACTGACAGAGGAGGACAGTTTCTTGGCACACTTACAGCATAACTCAAATCAAGAGGAGTCGAACATCAGTGTACAGCCCCATACACGCCACAACAGAATGGAGTGGCCGAACTTTGGCACAGAACCCTTGGTGATGCCTTACGCACATTGCTCACTGAGTCCGGCCTGTCGTTTGGGTTCTGGGAAGAGGCCGTAAAATGTATCACTTGGGTATGGAACCGTGTGCCGCAAGGGCCACTGCCCAAGTCGGTCTCACCCCCGCAACGTTGGTTCAAAGAGAAGGCCGACCTGAGGCCGGCCAGGGTGTGGGGTACAATGGCATGTGTTTGGTTTGCACCACCACAACGAGAGAACAAGCTCAGTCCACGTGGTCAATGGTGCGTTTTTGTTGGGGTGTTACATGCCTCCAAGGCATGGCGATTTTGGGATCCCACAAACCATTGCTTTGTTGAAAGTCGAGATGCCTCCTTTCTAGAACGCATGCCTTACAAGTCATTTCGCACTCTGCGTCATGCACCTGCCCTCGCCTCGAGGGAACACTACCCTGAGTACGTGAGTGTACCCGTCCTTATGCCTCTCCAGTCACAAGAGTCAGGTCGCAGGACTCAAACAAAGCAAGACAGGAACATGGTCGATCCGGTGCCAAGAGACCTGCTTTCACCTACAGATCTGGCCAGCACAGACTCTGGTGACACTCAGGTGCCCCCAGGTCTCACGCCGCTGAACCCTCTTGCAGAGTCAGAGAGTGAAGGATCACCACCACCTGACCCGGTACGGCGATCCTTGTGTGATCTGCCCAGAGTTGACTATAAGCAGTTTTACCACATTGTCGCCACCGCACCAATGGACCATGCTGTAAGTGAACCACTGACAGTGGCTGAAGCCAGGGGGCTTCCGGATGCCGCCAAATGGAAACAAGCAATGGTGGCGGAACTGAACGCACTGCTTGAGCATGAGGTGAATGAGTTGGTGCCTTTTCCACCTGGCCGGAAGGCTATCGATGTGAAATGGGTGTTCAAACTGAAAAGAAACCTCAAAGGTCTGATTGAGAAGTATAAAGCAAGGCTAGTGGCAAAAGGCTTCCATCAGATCCCAGGACAAGACTTCACAGACACGTATGCGCCTGTGGGCAGGTATGGAACCAGCCATAGTTTACTCGCAGTGGCTGCACGTGAGGATTGGGAAATCCACCAAATGGATGTTAAAAATGCATTTTTGAATGGACCACTGGAAGAAGAACTGCATGTGCACCAACCTGAAGACTTTGAGGATGGCACAGATCGGGTATGGCTCCTGCTTAAGGCCCTCTATGGCTTAAAGCAAGCGCCTCGGTGTTGGAACAAAGAAATCCGACGCACCCTGGAGAGTGGTGGATTCACATAGAGTCTTTGTGATCCCTCATTGTTTCTACGCTGGGATGAAGGTCTACCTCTTCCACTGTTGGTCTATGTGGATGATCTACTGATCTTGTCTCCCTCCCTCACGCTCATTGCACGAGCCAAAGCACTGCTCACGAATCACTACAAAATGACGGATCTTGGTGAGGCACAGAATTTCCTTGGCATGACCATCACTCGTGACCGCACAGCACGAACAGTGACACTTCATTAAGGTCAATTCATTGCGCATCTCACTGCACGTTTTCAACACTTGGTACAACATCTTCCTCGACAAACCACTCCCATGAGTCCTGACGTCTATGCACACTTGCTAGATGCACGCACCACAGATTACGGTCCCGATGCCAACCCGACACTCTACAGACAGATCACTGGCAGTCTCTCATATCTTGCCTCCACCACACGTCTGGACATTGCATGTGCAGTCAATGTGCTTGCTCAGTTCTGCCAGCAACCACGCAGTACATACCAGAAAGCGTTGCTGAAGCTGTTGCGTTATGTGTTGGACACTGCCGCTCTTGGTCTTGTGTTTGCCCCAACCACAGGCCCAGTTCTGGATGGTTGTTATGACAGTGACCGTGCAGCACGCAGTCGGGGTGGTTATGTGTTTCGTGTGTGGGGCACCGCTGTGTCATGGTGCAGCGCCAAACAGTCCTGTGTGGCACGCAGTGTGGCTGAGGCTGAATACATGGCTTTGGGCTAGGCAGCATGTGAAGGGATTTGGCTAGCACGGCCGCTTGAAGAACTTGGCGTGTGCATAGCTGCTCTACCAGTGCACAGTGATAGCTCAGCCGCACACCGCATTGCAGCAAATGATGGTGTGTTGCATCCACGCACAAAGCATATCAGCGTCAAACACCACTTCGTACGAGAGGCAGTGGAAGCTGGGACAGTGGAGGTGTGTGCCATCAGTGGGAAGGCACAGTTGGCGGATTTTCTCACCAAGGCTCTATCATCCTCCTCTCTCTTACTACAACTGCAACAACTGGGCTGCTTGCCTGCTGCACTCCCGTCCAAGGGGGCGTGTTAATCTCTCACTGTATATACTCCTCTTGTGGTGGCCGTGAGTGCGCAGGGCATGTTGGTACAGCGAGTGGAGGCGACGAACCATGAAGGCACGCAACTCTTCCTCTCCTCACGGGTGGTCGCCTCCATCCTGACCGCATGGCCCTCCCTCCCTCTTCATCACCAGAGCTTCATGTCCTATCCTGTGTTTAGGCTCTTCTAGCAAACCTAGTTTTGTCCTCTAGTTGTAACTGACATTTGCTTGCTTTTACTCATGAGACCCATGCTGGACCTACAAATCAATGTCTGGATAGGCCAAGACAATGCCACTTTGTAGTCGACGCTTTGTTCACTGCTAGAACTATGGAGGCGCTCATCGCTACACCGAGTGCCAGTAGCCATTTGACTGGGCGCGGATTACTCGCGAGCTTTAGGCTGTGTACGCACTACGGTCTACGTTGACCAACACATCCTCCGGGAGTGCGACGACCACAACCACAACAGTTCACGCTTCACCACGGGCGAGCAGCGGCGATCCGGACCCACGTGATTGCACCATCGTTGAGCTCCGACACCTTTTGGTGCTTTGCTTTCAGGGAGGTGCGAGTGTGTTGTCACATCCGGGTGCTTCACAGACCGTCTGTCCGTCTATTCTTGTGGCTCGGGATCACTCGTGTGGGGAGGCACAGCTGGCATGTGATGACGATGGGCCTAACTGTACCGATTGGATTCATGAGTCTCACCTTTGTGCCCTTTGTCATTCCTCCCCACCAGCTGCCCAGTGCCCTTCTGAGGCCGAGTGTTCCATTGCCCGTTGTACATTGACGTCCTCCAGTCGTGATCCCGGCCTCACTTTTATCATCAATTCCGGTGCCACTCATCACATGACCTGTCATCGTAGTTACTTTGTTGTTCTCGGCCATGTTGCGTCTGTTCATTCCGTTTGCATAGGCTCTGGTCAGTTCTTTCCAGTCCAGGGTGTTCGGGTTGTGTGTTTGGATGGTCCGTCTGGTCCCCTGTATCTTTCCGAGGTGCTTTTTATGCCTGACCTTGAGCTCGATTTGATATCTGTACGTGCGTGCAAACTGATGGGACTCTCTGTGGAGAACTCTGCCGACTCCGCGACTGTGACTACTATTGACACTCATAGCGTTGTTCTTCGTGCCTCTAATGTGGATGACCTGTATCGTGCCTCTCGGACTTCTCCTCCTTCCTTCCCCTCCCCTTCAGCTCATGTTTTTGTCACCGTCGTTCTGTGTCCAGACACCAGCGATTGCTTCATTGCCGTCTGTGTCATGTAGGCTCCGATACTGTGTTGAAGCTCATTCAAACATAGCCCGCCCTCGGTGTTGACGCGGCTTCTTTCTAGAAGCCGTCCAAGACCGACTATCTCTTGTGCGCTTAGGGCAAGATGCATCATTGCACCTACCCTAACTCCAGTTCTCACGCACTTCATCCTCTCGAGTTAGTCCATTCAGACCTTCTTGGTCCTCTTCCTGTCGAGTCTCTGTCCGATCCGGGTTGATACGTCCTGACCCTGACTGATGACTTCACCTGGATGCGACGGGTCTACAGCTTGCGCTAGAAGAGTGACGCCGCTCTCGCGGTTCGCTTCTGGCTAGTAATTGCTGAGCGTCAGTCCTGCCACACGCTGCATACCTTCCGCTTGGATCGCGACGGTGAGTTTCTCAGCAAGAGGGACTACTTCTTTGCCGACCACATGGTTTTTTACCAGGTTTCCGCTCCTGCTACTCCTCAGTAGAACGGTTTTTCTGAGCGTTGGAACCGCACCATGGACGATGCCGTTTGCGCTATGCGGTCAGAGTGCGGTCTCTCGAAGTCCTTTGCCTTTGATGGATTTTCATACATGACTTGGGTCTGGAACCGCCTCCCGCACGGTCCTCTTTCAGACCACGTCACACCGTCTGAGCTTTGGTTTCGCCACCGTGTTGTCCTGCGCCTCGCTCGCATCTGGGGGTCCTTGGCTTCTGTGTGGTACACTGAGGACCAGCAGGGTTCCTGGGTCTCACCGCGGGGTCGCTTGTGTGCCTTTGTAGGCATCTCCTCGCGGTCGAAGGCCTGGCACTTTTGGGATCGTGCTTGTCGTCGCATCCTTGAGTCCCGCGACGCGCTCTTCTTTGAGTCTCTCACCTACCGTGACCTGACATCGATCACGTCGCTGTCCGTCACGCATGTTCCTATATGTTAGGTTTCTCGACGGATGGGGAAGTCTGCGCCTGCGAGTACCTATCGCCAGGCTGATGTGTCCGTTTGAGCTCCCTCCACTTCTCGGTCTCCGGCTCTTAATGACCCAGCGATAATTGCGGTCGGTCTAAAGACCTCTCTAGCACAACTTGCTTCTACCCCTTTTCCCTCGCATCCCACAAGTACCCATGATCCTGTACCTGTGTCTGCTAGCACTCCTGACTCTGTGCGTTTTCCTGCCTCACCTCCTCCTTCTGTCACACCCAGCCCCGTGTCTCCCACACACGCATCTCCGCGCACGGCATCACCAACTCCTTTGCCTCAGCCTTCACCAATTGCGGTCATGCCTCAGCCTTTGCCAGCTGTGGTCGTGCCTGTCTCTGAGCCTGAGGTGTGCTCCTTGAGCTCAGGATACTTACGTGAGCCCGGCGGTGGTCTTCGACCATTCGACTCCAGAGTCAAGCAAGTGTCAGGTCCCGTACCGAGGCACTCCACTTGCAGCATCGCAAGCGGTGATCCCGGCACAAATATCCTAGGCTTGAGTGTGTGCATTGAGAACATAGAGGTATATCTAGCGTGTCACGTAGGGCACGATCTCGTCACTCACAAGTTTGATATCGCTTGTGATGCAGCAGCAAATCTTGTGGTCGTTAGACCTAGCACTGAGGCGTGTGCTCTTGCCACGCAGGGCTCTCCCTCTATGGCGCCTGACCCGGGAACACTGAGGGAAGCTCTCTCATCACGGGATGCTGACGCTTGGCGTGCTCCCTGCGAGGATGAGGTTTGTGCCATCCGAGAGCACGGAGTCTACGAGCTAGTCAACCTTCTACCTTGGAGGAAGGCTATTCAGGTCAAGTGGATCATTTGCAAGAAAGTGAAGCCGGATGGCTCACTGGAATTCCACAAGGCTCACTTGGTCATCAAGGGGTACTCTCAGATCAAGGGCATCGATTACACTGACACCTTTGTCCCTGTTGGCCGCATGACCTCAGCTCGCGCTCTGTTTGGCGTACTGGCTTAGCATGACTAAGAAATGTACCAGATGGATGTGAACAATGCGTTCCTCCATGGTTCTCTGGATGAGGAGATTTACGTGGCTCAGCCACCTGGCTTTGAGGACGGTGACAAGGTCTGAAGCTTGCGCAAGTCCTTGTACGGCCTCAAGCAGTCTCCTTGGTGCTGGAAGCAGGAGATCACTAGCACCCTGACTCGTGTGGGATATGTACAGAGTAAGGCAGATCCCTCTCTCTTTATCCAACAGATGCTTGAGCGGTTTACCGCCATCCTGATCTATGTCGATGACCTTCTGATCGTGTTTCCTTCCCTAGAGGCCGTGAAGGAGGCCAAGGCTGTCCTCCACATTGCTTATAGGATGAAGGACCTTGGGTTGCAGCGGTCTTTCTTGGCATGGAGATGGTGCGAGACCGCAGACGTCGGACACTACTACTGCATCACCCCAAATATGCATGTGTTGTGGAGTAGCGCTTCAGCGACCTCCTCGGCGTAGTGCCCATGGCCTCCACACCTCTCACGCCTCTCAGGCAGGATGCCCTGAAGGTGGACGATCCCACATGGCTAGGATAGAGAGTGGATGTGACCTTGTGCCTCCATCTCATTGGATCTCTGATGTACCTAGCCACTACCACACGTCCAGACATCGCCTTTTTCGTCAACCTCCTTGCCCTGTTTTCGCAGGTTCCACGCGCTAGAGCCCTTCATGCGGCTGTGCGAGTGGTGCAGTACGTGGTCTCCACACCGTACCTTGGACTCTATTTTCGCCGGCAGTGTTCGGTGATCCTTGACGGCTACACTGACAGCGGCTAGGCCTGGAGCCCAAATAGACGCAGTCGCACCGGTTACGTGTTCCAGCTCGCTGGCGCAGCGGGAAGCAGGGCTGCATTGCATGTAGCTTATTGGAGGTAGAGTATGTTGCTCTGAGTGTAGAGGCCGCTGAGGCGGTATGGCTGCAACGCCTGTTCCTTGAGCTGGGTTAATCAATACCTACCATCGTGCTTTGTTGCGACAACCCGAGTGCTCTTGCCATTGCGGAGAACTCTGGTGTCATTCACGCTTGCACGAAGCACATTGCCGTTGAACATCACTTTGTGCATGATCTGGTGGAGCGACACATGATCTGTTGGAAATTCTGTTCCAACGTGGCTCTGGCCGTCTAGCATTTGCACGGCATGTTTGGGCAAGTTCGGAGATGAAGCGTGAGCTTTCTGGTCGCCTCACGCTATGTGGGAGAGGATTTGAGACAGTCAGTTTTGCGAAGAGGATAACGTCATTTTGCGTTTTATTTTGTACATGGACATGATCAGAACATTTATAGGGCTAGTCATGAGCTCTCCAACGCGCCAAACCGTGCGTGATTTGGCCAAGCGTAGCCTAAGTTATGCTTGCCGAAGCGAAGGTCTCACCCACCACAGAAACGCCTAACGCTTCGATGGCGCGCACACACCGTGGCGCCTTCCTTCACGTGCGAAGCGCCTTTCCCAAGGCGCAGATCCCATTGCACGTGGTTTTGGGGTCCCCTGCACTGTTTCCACGCACCCTGCCCACTTTTGGGTCGAGTTTGGTGATGGGGTGTGACGAGGTTCGAAACCTGTCCGCGGACCTGCAGTCAGATTTTTGACTAAGTCCCCGAGTAACAAAACGTACTACTGAGTTTTGGACGCCGAGCCAGGTTTTTGGCTAAGTCCCTCAGTAACAACCTGCACTACTGGATCCGGTGGATGATCCGCCGGATCAGGTGGATCATCCACCGGACTATCGGAGCAACTTTCTCCAGATGGTAAATTTGTTACTCGGTCCGGTCGATTATCGACTGGATTTCGAGTCGCAGCCGGCTCCCAGAGCCACTGCGCACACCCCAACTTTGGAAGTTCATATCTCCCTCGTTACTTGTCTGATTCCGGCGAAACAACTTCCACCAGATTCAGCAACTCGTCACCTTTAAGGGAAAATCCTTTATATTAGGATCTGAGCAATCCTCGAGTCGCCAGATCCTCCGGCGCGGAGTTTCCACTTTCTGGCGGCTCGTCAGCGCCTCTCGGCGCCGCACTTGGGCATGCGGAGGGGCAATTTTTCAACATTATCTCCGTCATATGGGTTGGCACTGACATGCAGCGTGCTGACTTCTTGACAAAGGCACTAGCATGCGGAAATTTTGTGGTGGCCATTTGTTTTATTGGGCTTTGCCCCTTGCCTGAGAGTGGTTGAGTGTGGGGTGTGTCTATGTCCTAGTCACATCTGTCTTTGCACTCATTGTTGTACTCGTTTCAATGCTGCACGTGTATGGACATTCGTACTTGGGTCATGGGGGATTGTTGTGATTTGGGACGTTCTTTTCGACCTGTATAGTTTACTGTGACCACTCGGCCGTGTCCATACTCGTGCAGATCCCTGATGCGAAGCCTGTCGGTACCGGTGCATCTTCTGGTGGTGGACTACCAGCTTGGACCTGACCGACGAACGTTTGAGAGCTCTAGAAGCTGCCCGTGACATCATGCCGTTTTTCTACAGCACGTAGGAGTTCATTGGTGGACTGGCCGTGGGCCCTACGGTATGTTTTTTCCTTGTGTGTCCACCATTTGATGTCAGATGCATGCATGTGACCAGTCGTAGCATCTGGCTTGTGTTTTTGGACATTTAGGTTCAGACGGCGTAGCGTTTTGAAAAGTCTACGCTGAGTTACGGCCAAAACAATAGTTTTGGGCCGGTTTTAGGACAGATCTTGTGCTGCCGCGTGCGACACCCGCTGTGCGCCGCGGTAGGTACTTATGCCATGGACCTGCCATTTGTCATTTCTCTGTGCAAATGCTATTGAAGCATTCAGACACTTTGCCTTGTGTCTCCTAGCCAGACCCTTGCCGTCGTGTGTACTACTTGTGATTGTCGTCACCGTCTGACCAGGCACTGACGCCTAGTCGGCGATTGTGTTGCTAGGATGCTTCCGCGCATCTTCTCTCTTGCATGGGCGTTTGGACGATGAGATGTACATGGTGCAGCCACCAAGGTTCACGGATGGTACTCGTAGATTCTTGCGGCTGTTGAAGGCCCTCTGTGGCCTGAAGTAGTCATCACAGTATTGGAATCAGGAGATAGCCTCCTCTCTGGAGGGGGGAGGGGGGGGTATAGGCGTAGCATAGTCGATCCTACTTTGTTAGTCAGTCATCAGCACCGTTTTTCACGGTCCTTGTCTTCGTCGACAATGTGTTGATTGTGTCGCCCAGCACTTCGGCAGTGGAGGCAGTGAAGACATTGTTACAATCTGCGTACAATATGAAGGACAAGGTACCTGCTTGTGTTTTCTTGGGGATGGAGCTCGAGCGCGATTAAGGCTGCACACGGATCCTATCGGTGGAGTGTCGGGAGGATGTGGATCGGAGGTACGGATTGTATGCTTGGATCCATAACCGGGCTGGCGGATCCATGTGTTCACGGATCCTTGGATTCACGGATCGTGGATCCGGATCTGTGGACCTAATATCTTCAACATAGGCTATGTAGACTTCGAGTCTTTAGAGAATGCGGCAGCGGTGTCAACATCGATGGGCTGAATTGTTGGAGAACATTGCACCATTGTCTGCCATCGGTGAAGCGATGGTTTGCATCGACGGCTGTCTATGCCAAGTGCATAGGTGGCTCCCTATGACGCCGATGATGATGTTGATATTGTGCGGCTGCACGTGGTTGGCCAATGAACAGCTAACACGTTACAAGGCCAATGAATGATGGAGAAAGTACTCCATGCTGGAAGTGTGACAGGTTTGACACGTTTGACGGATTTTATGCATGTGCCCTCCACATTGACTTGGCGCCAAAAGATCTTGCCATTTGAAACCGAAGCGGGCATGTTGAGAATTTGAATTCGAGCTTGTGAGTTTGTGTGCACTGCGGATGACTTGAGCAAGACATCTCGCCAGTTTTTTTGCCCTCCACCTCCCCTCACCCCCTTCGCCCGGATCCGGGTCAAGATCCGAGGATACAAGCCGGATCCACTATCCTGGATCCGGAATCGCGAATCCGAATCTTGATGCGGATTCATGGGTAGGTCCCACGGAGCTTAGGATCCGTGTGCAACCTTAAGCGCGATCATCGTCGCCGGATTCTCCATGTCCACCAGGCCATGTATGTGCACAACAGGGGGAGAGACTATGCTTTTGCTTGAGACTGTGCCTACTGCGTCAACACCGATGACCACAGCTGCCTAGCGGGTGCTCAAGACACTTGACGTGTCCAGGCTGGAGGAGCCGGTCGATTTACTGATTAATCCTGAATCATCGGCTCCCTCATGTACCTGGCCACGACCACGAGGGCAGACGTGGCATTTGCAGTGAACTTCGTGGCGCAGTATTTTTAGTTTCATCGTGCACAACACCTAGAGGCCGCTCTTCGTGTTGTGCGCTATGCTCTTTCCACAGCACGAGTTGGATTTCCCTTCAGAGCACAGTTATCTATGGTTGTTGATGGTTACACCGACAGTGACTGGGCACATGATGCTGATGCATGCAGTCACACAGGTTACATATTTCTCATAGGTGGAACGACTGTGTCTAGGAAGAGTGAAAAGCAGGGATGCGTAACATGCAACTCCAGCGAGGCACGGTATCTCCCACTTGGTGCAGGCACGTGTGAGAGCGTCTGGTTGTGTCGACTGTTGCAACAGTTGCGTGTATCCATCCGCTGTATCACCTTGCACTGTGACAACCAAGGCACAAAAGCCATCGCCGAGCATGATGGAATGCATGACACACACACAAAATACATTAGTGTTGAGCATCATTCTGTGCGTGAGCGTGCTGCGGCAGGAGATGTTTGGGTTGTCTGGGTGGACACACGACAACAGCGCACTGACTTCCTCACGAAGGCACTCAGCAGCAACGTCGTCAAGATATTCGTGCGTGCTTTTGGCTTGCTGCACTTTCGTGATGTGCCTTGGCGATGCTCGAGATGAAATTTTTGTGACCATCTATCCTTGTACAGTGTATTTTCTTGTCGTCTCTTGTGTGCTTTCTACCATTGTGTTGTCTCTTGTGTGTATGCGTGTGTCGCCTGTGGGTTATGGGGGAGTGCTGCTGTGTCATTTTGGTACACACGGTGACCTCTAGGCTTACTGCACACACATCACCTTGCGCAGGTGAGTGACTCACCGGCATCTCGTGAAACCCTCTCCACTGACATGAGGAGTCCCCATGTGGGGAGGCAAAGGAGTACACTGATGCACAGCTGAGCGGCAAGGTAAGCTGGAAGATCTATTCCCCCTAATGTTGTGTCTGCTTGTGGCTTATGGTTTCTTGCTTTTTGAGGGGGGCTTACTTGGGTCTTACTAGCTAACCTGGTGTTGCTCCCTAGATAGCTGTTGCCGACAGCTTGTGAGAACATAACTCATCAAGGGAAGCTCAAAACATGGTCGAATGGGAAAAAACTACGGTTGCTGGTGGGCTCGCCTCCCACCCGATCATGGACAAGCTCCTCTAGCTCTGCCCGTCGCTTTCCTCTTCACGCTCCTGGTTTGCACACTTGTAACTCGCAACCTATCCATTCATGGTTACTGCTTTCTTGTTGGAATCTACTTGCACAATCATCCTCTCTCCTCTCCCCCTCTGTCATTTCCTACCGTGGTGGTTGCTGCAGCAGCAGACATGGTAGGCATGCGTGCAAGAATCGACCTAGAAACCTCATCGGCAAGCTTAGCGCGTTCATTTTACTGTACCTTGATTCGCTGCATAGCATTATGTTGGGCTTCACGAGCAAGCCGCAGCTCATGCTGCAGTTTTGCAATGTCAGACTCGTTGTCACTACACATGGTGACAACGAATCACCCTGCCAAAAACAATTCGGTAGAGTTTCCCTAGCCCCAGTGGGTGTGGGAAATTCAAAGGTGATGGAATCATGGTCTTCACTGTGCTGCACGCCAGCCCGGCCCCAAGGAAGCACCCCAGGCACAGAGAAGAAAGAGTCAGGCCACAAGAGCAGAGGCGACAGGCCAAGAGATCAAGCACTAGGCAACGCGGCGAGCGGCCATGAAAAGTGGTGGCACTGCGGCGGTGGCAGCTGCAGTGACGATGGAAAAGGAAGAGATCAAGGGAAGGACAAAGCAGAACCCGCCTGAGAGGACCAAAGCAAAGAGGGTGGAGATGGCCGTTGAAGCATATAGCAGAGCTGCGACGTGGGTGTTGACGGCGGATGGATCATCTACGTATGCAACGAGAGCTGCTACCGTAGAGACACGGATGGATGATGTAGCTGAGGCCGTGGAAGAAGCTGCTGATGCCTTCGTTGAAGCAGCGGCTGCTACTGCTGCTACTTAGAGCTGCATGGCAAGATCTATTGCTGCAGCAGCTAATGGCCCAAGAACCACTGCAGCCTCAACATAGGCCTAAGTGGCACGGCCGGCCGACGTGGCCGCGGTGCACGTGCGGCGCACGCTGCTGGTGCAGAAGTCGCGGAGGCTGAGGCTGATGCTTCAGTCACACCCGCCGCCACCTAACAGAAGGCAAGCGCGTAGGGTATGGTGGAGGCTCGTGCTTCTGCATCAACGTGAGCGTCTGAGGCCCTGCCTGGGCTGGCACCGCTGGAGAGGGGTGAGTAGCTTACCCCTTCAGGCCGTGAAGGTGCGGGCGCTGATGGTGGAGCTCTAGATGGTGCGACAGGCCCGACATCAGGAGAAAACTGCCACTGGGTTTGGTGCAGCTCCTCATGCCCCTCACCGCCTCCACTCAGTTCTGCGTGCGTTAGCGTTGCAAACAGACAGCAGCTGACGCTGCTGTGTGCATGTATTTGACGTTGCAAAGTGGCGTCGGCAAGCCAGCTGCTGCAGCTTCGTTGTTAGAGGAGCAAGGATGGCTGCCATGGAGTGTATGCAGCTTGTAGCAGCAGGAGAGACGCTGCTGACTTGTTGCAGGGCTGGCTGCACTGCGGACTGCTTCAGTCCGGTGGAGCGGTACCGCGTTGGTGCAGCAGGATGGCTGTAGCTGCTAGGAATTCAAGTTGCAGCAGCTCAGTCAAAGCAGGCTGCAGTAGCCTATAGGCTGGCTGCAGTAGATGAGCCGACCATAGCAGGAGATGGGCCGGCGGCAAGACATGGGCCGGCTGCAGTGGAGGGGCAGGCTGTAGTAGATGGGCCGGCTAAAGAAGGAGATGTGAATGGCCTCCTGCCTCTGCCAGAGCAGAGTGGTACTGGGAGGCAACTCAGTTTTCCGCACTGTTGCCACCCACGGCATACACATGGCGCTCCAGTGCAATGCGTCACGTCAAGAGCAACATGGCACACACGCGAGGGACAGAGGTAGTGGTGCTGCTGCAGCGAAGCTACTGCAGCAGCAATGGTGAAGGCAGTGGTGGCGAAAGCAGCCACCACGGCTATTGTGGTGTTGCAAACAGTGGCCGCAACTCTAGGACCAGGTTGCTTGAGAACCCCTCCTTTCCCTCAGCTCTGATGCCAGTAGGAGGTGATGAAGAGGGAGAGAAGGGGGGATGATCGTGCAAGCAGGTGCCTAGAAGACAGTAGGCGCCATGAATGGGTAGGTTGCCAGTAAGAACCGTGAAAACCAGGAACATGAAGAGGAAAGCGATGATTAGAGCTAGAAGAGCTTGCCCACGATTGGGTGGGAGGCAAGCCCACCAGCTGCTGTGCGTTTTGCCCATTTGACCATGCCTCGAGCCTGACCCTCTATGAGTTGTTTTCTCACAAGCTGTCGGTAGCAGGATTCGAGGGAGCAACATCCGGTCTAGCTAGTAAGATCCAAGTAAGCCCCCCACGAAACCATAATCCATAAGCAGGCACAATATCTGGGACAATAGATCTTGCAACCTGCCTTGCTGCTCAGCTGTGGATCAGTGTACTCCCTTGCCTCCCCACATGGCGACTCCTCATGTCGGTGGAGAGGGTTGCCGGATGCTGATGAGTCAATCACCTGCAGAAGGTGATATGTGTGCACTAAGCCCGGAGGTCATCGTGTGCTCCGAAATAACACACCAATACAATTGCGTCTGGAAAGCAAGTACTCACCGAGCAAAATCGTTCCTGCAAAAGCGAATCACAGTCCTAAAAAAAGGAGAGGAACGGACAAAAATCCGCCTGCACCCAGGGAATTTTTAGAAACAGATACTGGACATCGCCAACAGAGGCGTTAGTCAGTCGGCAACATCTACTTGGACAAGGTGGGCTAGGTCGGGCTTCATTGTTTTCCAAGGCATCTATGGTGCTCGAAGCCAGCTTCATTCTTTTCCAAGGCATGCATGGTGCACGCTTGGGAAAAACAAATGCGACTAGCTTTTTCTTTGTTTGTAAAACAGGCAAGCGACCTCTTGACACTGCCTCACACACAGCCAAGCAGATGACTAACACACATGAAACTCTCGAGCGCAGTCGCAACTGACAGACATTGCATCATGCAGTTGAGGCGCCATAGTCAGAGTGCAAAAGTGATTGCACTTCATAGAAAGCATTTGCTGCACCCCTTTCGAGATATCTTTGAGAGGTGAAGAGTTGCAAATGGCATGAGATATGTGCAAATGCTACAGTATCATGCAACGTATGTAGACAAATCAACATGCACACATATACACTAATGGTCAATGTGGACATTAGTTTGTCCGTTGTGCATGAATGAGTTGTGGCTTGGGTGTAGCTAGGTCCCTCGGGGGCCTCGCATCCGGGATTTTCTTGGTGCATGAGAAACCACCACCGGCATGCTGTTGGTGGGTATGGATCGCCCACAGGGTAGCGGCCGAACCACATGTGAGGTATTGTGTGGGTGGTTCGGTTGACCGGCCGTGTACACTTCACTTGCTCACCTTACCTCTATGTTACTCTCGTTCACTTTAACTGCAAAAGCTTTTCTCTCCAATCCATAGCACATACTCTCGCTTGAGCGTGCATGAAACTAAGTGGGTCTTCACACGCTACTATCAAAGCAGGAGAGGAGACCTGCTTAAGGGTGATACTTGCAGTATTGTCTCACGCTCCAGCATGTAACCGTCAGCTCCGTTGCGAAAATCCTCTTTTGGCACCAGCATCATAACTATAGTAGCCCTCTGAGCTCGGCATTGGCACAATTGTACTAACCTTAGCCGTTGCCCGCATCTTTTGCCGACGGCATCCATGTGCATCAGCATTGGCAAGAGACAGCAGACCGTCGACAACGTTGGCTCTGACTCCCTTACCGTCAGCAACTGCAAGCTGCCAGACAGCAGCGTGCAGTAGTGGCCAGCAGTAGCATCAACAATAGTAGCCAGCAGGATTGGTTGCATGAGCAGCAGGGAGTAGCTGGCAGGGGCGACAGCTTGAGCAGCCGGCAACAGCGCGATCAGTCTGCAGCGGCTATTCTGAAGAGCAATTAGCAGCTGATCGGCAGCAATCTGTCAGCAGCATTTGACAACGACGGCGTCGATAGCAGGTGATGGAATTGGCATCTGTCCGAGCAGCCAGCGGCAGAAAGATTCTTCAATAGTGACTCCGCTTCGAAACAGACAGCAGGTGTAGGCAGCACTGTCTTCAGCTGTGCAGCCGGAGGTCATGGCGTTCTAAGAAGCCAGTAGTATGCAACATCAGCCGGCACTGTCAGCAACGACTGCCTTAAGTAATCGACAGCAGCTTCTGGGAGCATTGTTGTCAGCTGCAGCGGGCGAAGACAGCTTTCTGAGCAGCCCGCAACAGCCAAATTCAGCCAACACCTGGCTGCCGAATCAACCAGCAGCAGCTAGCCCGATAAGTCGTGTCTTTCATTTAGCAGCAGGCAGCAGCCGGCGGAATCACTGTCGGAAGCAGCAGCCGGAAACAACTGCCGCTGGAGTATCCAGAATTGGCTAACAGCACCGGCACCGGCAGCAACATTCGGAAATGGTAACTGCCTTGGCAGCCAGCAGCACTTTTAGCAGCAGCAGCCGGAAAAAGTGGCTGCCTGAGCAGCCAGCAGCGGCTGACAAAGGTGGCTGAATGAGCAGCACCTTGGCAGTGATTCGTGCCGGTGCTCGCCTGTCACACTGGCATCACTGCCGGATATCGAGCCGATCCCCACGTCGTCCACAGCAGCTCCGGAGCAGAATCAGCTTGAGAATGAGCTACCGTAGTACAATAATCGCCTGGAATGGTGGGCACATCATGATCTTAGTAGCCCTGGGTAATATCCTGGGACGGAGTACAATGTGGGAAAAGCATACGCAAAAGAGGACTCCGCACACAACAAGGATTGCCCGACAATGTCCGGTGACTCACCGATAGGCCAGGATTCTCCACAAACATGAATGCCCTGCAATCAACGACCGTGTCCAACAACTACCCAGCTCCACCCGCTGCATCGTCCACATCAGGTCCATCCTCTGACGAGTAAGGAGCGGCAAACGGGATCGGCGCCAAGAGACTAGTTCGAGATGTGATGGCGAGTCGAGACTGTTTCGAGAGTGCGCGGCACGGCTGTCTCAGGGAAGCGGGATTGTACGATCCCGCAAGAACGTAGGGCATGGATGATGTATGAATAGATGTCAGCCGTCTACCTTGTGAACCTTAGTTTGGAAAGACTGGGCCAATTGACAGAATTATGTCCGTCTAAGTCACACGTGCGGAAGGGTTGAAACTGTCACATAGCACGGGAGTGGATGCAAACCGAGTAAAATCATTCACGTGTTACGTGTTCTTGTTTGCTAGCGAAAGTGGGGCAAACCCAATAGCAGAGGAATATGGATGTCTCCTATTCATCACTGTGACAAAATGTTCTGTCCATAATAGGTTGTTGAACCCTTTGGTTTGTGAAAAATCGGTTTGCATCCTTCCTCGTGGAGGCGGATATGACGGAACCCGATATGCGTCGTGCAAGAACACGAGCAGCTATAGGATGTAATTGTGTACCCGGGCTGGGTTCGACGCTCCGAATTCCATATGTGCGTGTTGTTGCTCCAATGCATCGACGGCCATGGAGGGATGTCCGAATCCGACGGCGTCCTGTCCCTCCACACAATATGGAACAGGTGAGCCGGATAGGTTGTGGACGAATGACGTCGCAGGAAGATATGGAACAGACGGGCAGGGACGGAGTCCCGTCCCTCCGCATAATATTCAACTTTAACAGCACTTTAAGGAAGTAAATTGATGTATGCCCGTGATGTATGCACTTTCTGTAACATACTCTCTCTCTCTCTCTCTCTCTCTCTCTCTCTTCTCTCTTNACAGGTGAGCCGGATAGGTTGTGGACGAATGACGTCGCAGGAAGATATGGAACAGACGGGCAGGGACGGAGTCCCGTCCCTCCGCATAATATTCAACTTTAACAGCACTTTAAGGAAGTAAATTGATGTATGCCCGTGATGTATGCACTTTCTGTAACATACTCTCTCTCTCTCTCTCTCTCTCTCTCTCTCTCTCTCTCTCTCTCTCTCTCGTCTCATTCACATTGGAAATGGGTTTGCGACGTTTGAAGAATGGTGTGCTGTGTTATGTTCACGTTTTACCAAAAGGAAATTGTGGCAAATTGAAAACCAGCGCAACACCCACCACAGCAAATACTCTGTAGTAGGTCACGTTGAAATTCACCCAAAATGATGCTTTCGTTGAAATCTAGTGGGCCCAACTAGTGACCTTCCCGGAAACTGCACAAGAATGCGGGATGGCCCTGTCTCGAAGGGCAAAAACGCGGCCGTAGTCTACACTCTTGAAACACGCTTTGCGGGATTAGAAACTACATGTGGGCGACTCCAGTATCCCGATTGCCGGTCCCTACTGACGAGTCTTTTGTCTTGAGGTTGCATTGGACTAAAATGCTATTGTTGCCTGTACCATTGCATCCACTATACATACTATACACGCGCCAGCCCGCATGGCTACTTGCCATACCATTAAGGCATACAATTTTGCCGTCTTCTAGTTGGAGCCTTTTGTCGTAGCTACTGCCAAGATAACTTCGCAAGTAGTTGCAGCCACAGAAGCAGTTGCATCATCAGCAGCCACCGTTGACACTGCCCTTACATATGGAATCACTTCCGTCTGTGTTTTTATATCTCTTGCGGCATCCTCTTCATCTTCCTCCTCTACAACAGAGCACGTCGTCATCTTGTTCTTACTGATAGCAGCCGTCTCCTCCCTCGCATCTGTTGTACTCACAAGTGTTCCTTGCCTTGCTTTTTCCTCCGCGTCTTCCACCTTTGTAATAGCCATGTCAAGAGCAGTAGCTCTTCCATCTCTATTATCCCTTCATGCTGCTAGGCTGGACGAGCATCCCTCTAAAGCTGGCCTTTGCCTTGCCTCTGCATGCTCAATTTTGTGCATAACTTGGGTTTCCTTACAGCGTAGCACTAAGTCCTGTTAACCGTTACCCCATGTTTTCCACGCCGACTGGGACGGGGAAATTTTGTTGAATTTCTTCTACAGAGTGACAGGTCTCAATCATGCCTGCTGATAATTAACTGCATTTTGCACTCCAATCAAAGTTGCAGCATGAGCGTCTTCCCCATACATGGCCAATGGTGGGGAAATCAAGCACGGGCTTTCTGGTGCACTCCACTAGTGCAACTCAACACCATGCACTAATACTATGTACGATACAACGAGTGCACACAAACAGTGTGATCCATATTTCTTGGTATAACTTTATACTCTTTTTGTCCCTCTCACACTATATGCATTCATATCTCTTTCTTTACAACTCCCTCTCTCTCTCTCTCTCTCTCTCTC
>SZWC01006593.1:15206-31379 GCA_023375785.1 Penium margaritaceum
GTTTGAAAAACAAACACGCCAGCAATTCAAAGACGACACCTAACGACAAGAGGCTTTTCCATCTGTTTCTTAGGACGTGTTCCGAGAATTACGAAAAATACTGAAAATACCATAGACGACTCAATAAGGAAACGAGGTACATTGTGACGTTACAATGTACCCCTCATGTTGGGGTATATTGTAACGTCACAATCTACCCCGCGGGCCATCGCGGGGTTCATTGTGACCAAAAAAGTGAAGACGGGGCTTCTGGTGATCAAACAATAAGAGGCGGGGCGACCTGTGTTCAGTATTTCGGCGAAGGGGGGTTTGGCGAGTTTGGTTTCTGAAACCGGGGTATCTGGATATTTTCTTCGACTTCAAATACGAGCACATCAGGCTAGGCTGACAGGAACACAACCGCGATCCTGAACTACACTTCGGTATGAAGCTAGGGCGAACTTGTCAAGGGCGATGTCCTAATCAGTCACCAAAAACCAATGCAACATAAAGCACAGATACGAAAAACGAGCGTCTCCTCAAAAAAAAAAAACCCTTAAATAATATGCAAATATCACTGATGACCCTAAATTTGATCATCCAATCTCTCTCTTCCATGATATACTCCCACTTGATGTGAAAGGTACACGTGGTAGGCTGTGCTATCGCGGACGATCGGCGACGTTTTCACCAGGATGCGGATTCCGAATTGCAAACTTATTGAGGTTTTTTCTGAAAATCATAAAAATCATTATTTCTCTGAGAGAATGAGGAAGGAAACAGGACATACGATCCAACCTTCGTGGAACTCTCGACGCTACTACCATCAACGACTCCAAAAAGGAATGTTTTGGGTTGGCCTCGTTGTAAACACCAAGCATCTCGCCAAAATTAAATAATTTTCCAAATTCTCATGCCAACATAAAATCTCTACCAACGCCACTAGGTAGTAGTTGTCAATAGACAAGGAACCAGATACGATTAAACTTTTTAGGTGAAGTGGGACACAACACTTGACAAGTAGAGGTGGCCGAAAACAGGATTATCTGGTCCATTCGCCTGTAAATATGATTTATCTCGTGACCATCATGGCGCAATGGTAGTCACATTCGGACCTTGAACCATTCATGTCGATTTCTCATTCCTACAACAATTCTATGAATCAGTCAAATTCATACCTTTCCATGGAAATTGAATATGTTTCAAAACACCAAGAAAATAAATAATGAGGGAATTTATGTAAGGCGAGCGCCAATGAACCTTCTCAATGGAATCATCGAAGGTGAAATGGACGACTCACCATGCATGTCACCCAATCTAAAATCTCTCAAGGGGAATTGCGTTTCAGGAACACTTGTTTGTGCCTCACCTTCATTCTGGTCTTACACAAGCTTATTTCCACCAAGTTTGCACAAAGAAACACAATGCTTGATGAAGCAATCGTGAATGTCTTCATCCTGGCACTGTCACTCAATCCTTCAAATACGTGTCCTCGTTTTCCTCATAGCTTATGGCCAAGTCCCTCGGTGCGTCAAAACAATCATTCAAATTCATGTGCATGTTTGATTTCTATTCATAAGTCTTGATTGCAACCTTCCATGACCAACCTAGATGGACCTTCAAAGCATTCCCATCATTGTGTCTTGAACTCAGAAATCCCAACTTTAGCAATGATTCATGATAGTCCAATCTTTGTACGCTTCCTTAAACTCTTTTCCGGTTCCAAAATCACAGTGATTTCTAATCCATCCAACACAAGGAGCAGTGCAAGGTGTAGGCAGCCATGGTCACTAAGATAGGCAGCTAGGAAAGCAAGGGAGCTATTGGTTTTCCCGCGTCTCTCATTGTACTCTGTTGTGTCCTCCCGGCTTGTCTACATTGGCGTGCAGATGACTGACGGCGAGACTTGACGCCGCCCGAGTGTCGTCCGGTGGAGCCAATGCACGTTGACGCCTACTCGCAGTTCGCTTAAGCCTCCTCCTTACGTCAGCGTGCTCAACTCCATTGCTTGGCCTCCTTGGCGGTCGAGCCGCCGGCGGTCACCAGCTCCGCAGAGGTCGTATGCGTGCTTGTGGTGCTAGATCTGACTGTGTTGTTGTAAAACAACGTCATGCTCTGCATAGGGTCCATATTTCATATTGCGAGGCACTGTTTGGCACATTGGACCAGCGTAGGCTCTGCCCGGGTTCGGGCAGTTATAACTCTTTGCTACTTTATTTCTAGCTGTTTCTAACTGCACGACTGCGTTAGCAGCGTTGGTAGTATGGTATGGTCTCGTTTTCAGGCAAAACAGATGACGTCCGGGATTTGGGCTGTCGGCCGTCTGGCAGGCCTCACCGAGAAAACCTGCCAGCCTGAAAATAGAGCTATTTTCTGATTGGCTGGTGATCTGAGTAACAAGCTCTATAGAGCCGGGGGGGAGCTAGAACTTAGAGGGGTCTCCCATTGTTGTTCATTGTTGATTACTAATCAGTCACTTCCAGTTTTTAGCTGCTTTCTGGTGCAAACTCTGGTGCGTACATCTCTGAGTAACAAACCCAGAGCTCACAAACTTAGACTCTAGAGCAGCAGACTGAGGGGGCTGCAGACTTAAGCAACGAGCGTGGAAGCCCGCACGCTGCATCAACAACGTTGCTCCATAGATTCTAGCTTGGTATCAGAGCTAGAGCATAGCAGTAGCAGCAGAAGACTGGAGTACATTGCCAGACAATGCAGGCGGACCCCCATACGCGCCAGTGCAGGGGAAGTGTTGCCAGATTTTTTCCGGCAGCATTGACCTGCCTGGTGGCGGCGTCAGATGTTTTCCCACGGCCACTAGGCTAGGGGATTACAGAGCTGGGGGTGGAGCTAGAACTTGGAGGGGTCTCCCATTGTTGTTCATTGTTGATTACTAATTAGTCACTTCCAGTTTTCAGCTGCTTTCTGGCGCTAACTCTGGCGCGCGCATCTCTGAGTCACAAACCCAGAGCTCACAGACTTAGACTCTAGAGCAGCAAACTGAGGGGGCAGTAGACTTAAGCAACGAGCGTGGAAGCCTGCACGCTACATCAACTACGCTGCTGCGTCAACCTACTGCATAGATTCTAGCTAGAGCGATACCATGGATCGTGTAGGGCAAGCTCACATCACGTAAGAGTGAGAGAAGCAAGTAAGTGAGTAAGGAGCAAGCAAAGTGCCGGTTGACTGGGCCACTCAGGCGAGGCTCTCGACGTGGGGCCTGGACGCCACCCAGGGATCAAACTTGGCCCTGGAGCGAGCGAGCTCCGGGCGGTTCCTCACACGGTAGTATAAAGCAAACGTGTGGTCCCAAGGGATCAGCAACCGGGCTCACTAAACAAAAAGCATGCAAAAGTGTGAGAAACCACCCACATCACAAATACATGTGGTTCATGCACTCCAACAGCTGTGTGCCCCATTCTAGAATGTAGCAGTGAGCAACAATATCACTACAATTTGGCTCTCCATAAGATTGGTGTTGGTGCTGTGGCCATCATTGTGTGCTCCATATTGCGTTACAACTTTGCACCATAGAGGTTTAATCCAGATTATTCACCTTTAGTGATGGTGTGTGTGTCTACGTAGAGTCAAGAGGTCACTTGCGTGTGTCACAACCATAACCAACACTCCCCCATGACCCACAGATGAAAAATTCACACTCATATAAGACAAATGGCACGTCACAAGACGACAAGGTGCACAAATCAACTAGGGGTATCACAAGAGCGTATCAAGCCGATAGCATGTATAGCCGCTTTGAACATGCCACTGCGGAGAGCTTTGGTAAGAGAGTCTACTCGCTGTTGACGAGTATTGACCCAGACAACCTGAACTTCTCCAGCAGAAATGCGCTCACGTACAAAGTGATGGTCAATGTTGATGTGCTTTGTGCGTGACTGATGCATGCCATCGTGCTCGGCGATTGCCTTTGCACTTTGGTTGTCACAGCGCAATGTGATCCAGTGAATGGGAACACACAACTGTTCCAGTAGCCGGGACTAAAAAGATGTGTGGAAGCTTCCCAACGACACAGCCGCCGACTAGGCGTCAGTGCCTGGTCAGACTGTGACAACAATTACAAGTCGTGCACGCAACGGCAAGAGTCTGGCTAGGAGACACAAGGCAAAGTGTCAGAATGCTTCAATAGCATTTGCAGAGAGAAATGACAAATGACAGGTCCATGGCATAAGCACCTGTCGCGGCGCACTGCGGGTGTTGCACGCGGCAGTGCAAGATCTGTCCTAAAACCGGCCCAAAACCACTATTTTAGCCATAACTGTGCGCAGACATGTCAGAATGCTACGCCCTCTCAAACTAGTCATGAAAGATCAGTAGCCGAACGCTACGACATGACACATGCATGCATCCAGCATCAAACGGTGGGCACAAAATGCAAAAACATGCAAATTGGGCCCACGGCCAGTCCACCAATAAACTCCTCTGTGCTGCAGAAAAACTGAAGGAGGTCCCGGGTAGCGTCCATAGGTCTTGAGCGGTCGTCGGTCAGCTCCAAGTTGGTAGTCCACCACCAGATGACGCACCGGTAACACCAGGGTCCGCATCAGGGATGTGCACGAGTATGGACACGACCGAGTGGTCATGGTAAACTGTACAGGTTGACTGGAACGTCACACATCACAACACACTCCCATGACCCGATGGTAAGTATGTCCATACACATGTAGAACTGAGATGAGTACAATAATGAGTGCAACGAAAGATGTGACACGAACACAGACACACCCCAGACTCAACCACTTCAGGCAAGGGGCGAAGCCCGAAAGAACGAATGGCCACCGGGAACTTTCCACGTGCTATTGTCTTCGTCAAGAAGTCAGTGCGCTGCATGTGAGTGCCAACCCAAATGACGGAGATCACCAGTCTCTCCATCAGATCACGCACAAAGTGATGCTCAACTGTAATGTGCTTTGTGTGAGCATGAAAGACACCAGAGTTCGTCGCAATGGCAAGAGGACTCTGGTTGTCGCAACGAAGCACAATGGCAAGTACTGACTGACCCAGCTGAAGGAACAGTCCCTGCACCCAGAGCAACATACTATGCCGCCGATGAGCTTTGTGCAATGCAGCCCTGTTTTTTGTTGCGCTAGGACACAGCGGTACCACCGAGCAGGAACACGTAACCGGTGCAACTGCGTCCATCTGGGCTCCTGGCCCAGTCGCTATCAATGTAGCCGTCAAGGACCACCGAGCGCTCCTGGCAAAAACAGAGTCTGAGGTACAGTGTGGAGACCACGTACCGCACCACTCGCACAGTAGCGTGAAGGGCTCTAGCATGTGGAGCCTGCGAAAACTGTGGAAGGAGGTTGATGGCAAAGGGGACGTCAGGATGTGTGGTAGTGGCCAGGTACATCAGAGACTCGATGAGACGGAGGTACAAGGTCACATCCACTGTCTCCCCCGGCTGTGTGGGATCATCCACCTTCAGGGCATCTTGCCTGTCAGGCGTGAGAGGTATGGAAGCCGTGGGCACTGCTCCAAGGAGATTGCTGAAGCGCTCCCCCACAACACATGGGTATCGGGCCTGATGTAGTAGTAGAGTACGATGTCTGCGGTCTCGCACTATCTCCATACCAAGAAACACCGCTGAAGGACCAAGGTCCTTCATCCTGTAGGCAGTGTGGACGACAACCTTGGCCTCTTTCATTGCCTCCAATGAAGGAGTTGCAATTTGAAGGTCGTCGACATAGACCAGGATGGTGGTGAACTGCTCAGATGTCCGTCGAATGAAGAGAGAGGGATATGCCTCCCTCTGTACATATCCCGCATGAGTAGGGGTGCCAGTGATTTCCTAGTTCCAATACCAAGGAGACTGCTTGAGGTTATACACGAACTTGTGCAAGTGTTAGACCTTGTCACTGTCCTCAAAGCCAGGTGACTGAGCTACATAAATCTCTTCATCTAAAGAGCCATAGAGGAACACATTGTTCACATCCATATTATAGAGTTCCCAGTCATGCTGAGCCACTATACCGAACAGAGCTTGAGCTGAGGTCATGCGGCCGATTGGGGCAAATGTGTCAGTGTAATTGATGCCCTCAATCTGAGAGTACCCCTTGATGACCAAGCGAGCCTGATGGCGTTCCAGTGAGCCATCCGGCTTCACTTTCTTGAGAAATAACCACTTGACATGAATAGCCTTCCTCCCATGTGGAAGCTCGACTAGCTCGTATACTCCATGCTCTTGGATGGCGCGAAGCTCATCCTTGCAGGTAGCACGCCAAGTGTCAGCATCCTGTGATGAGAAAGCTTCCTCAGTGTGCCCGGGTCAGGCACCATAGAGGGAGAGCTCTGCATAGCAAGAGCGCACGCCTCAGGTGTGAACTGAGGGGCGCCCGGCGTGATGGTCACACGCTGAGCCCTTGGGATAAAACTCCCAAACCTCAACCCCTTGGTGTGTGGGCCGACCCTTGAGATGTCGCACGACCCTCTCCTAGCAGCAAGACCGTTGCTAGTGGCCGAGGTTCCCGCCGTGTGACTCTCCCGGCGGTGTTTGCACCAAGGTGCGCTACGGAAGACTTGTAGGACCGAATGGACGTGTGGAAGGCAATGCTTGGAGCACAAGGAGAGTTGGGCAAGGAATGAGTCCTTTAGACTTGATAGACCAGTACAAGGCAATGTACATAGTCTCTGGATAAGATTGGCATGCCTAGAACAACCCCTAGGCTTCCTTATGTACCAGCCCCTACGAGCCAGCCAAAAGCTCCTCGGCACTCCGAAGCCCTTTATCAAGGCGCTCTCATGCAAATAACACATCATGTAGTATGTGCTGCGAGCTTTCCAACGCACCAAAGAATGCCTCAATCCATTAAAAAACGGTTAATTTATGGCCGTTTGAGTCCTCCACGCGTGACGGCCGCTGGCAGCAACGCCAGCATAGGTCATGACCACCCGAAGCGCCCTTGCTTGTGAATGCAGCTCCGACCACCATCTCGAAGTGCCCATGAACCCAATGAACCTTGTCTCATTAGCTAAGCGTCCATCCAGGGACACTTCGGCTGCAGTGTGCGAGAAAGTCGCTCCGCCTCGTTGGGGTCAAACTGGTGCTCTCGTCCATTTTCCGGACGCGCACCACCCAACTCTTCCCGGCCGTATCTTTCTCGTCCTTGCACCGAATGACCCGGTTCTTGGACCAAACCTGTACGGATTTGCACGTAGAATACAATCATGGCCTCAAATAAGGTGTTTGATGCCACCAGGGTGATGAAAACACCGCCTTGACCGGCGGGTCCCATAACATCAGTGCTAGGTGTGACGACCACAAGATCGGCTGCTGCAACATAAGCGACATGAAACTCGCGAGTGAGGAGGTTGTGCCCTACGGGGCACGCTAGATGTACTTCTGTGTACTCAGTGTGGACACTTAGGCCTAGGGCCTTTGTGCTGGGATCACTAGTCGCAATGCTGCGAGTGGAGCGCCTGGGTGCGGGACCAGACACTCGCTGAGCTTCGGAGTCCAATGGTCGAAGATGACCGCCAGGCTCACGAGAGTACACTGGGCTTGAGGGGTGCATCTCAGGCTCAAGAAGTGACACAATCGTAGCTGGGGAGGGCTGAGGCAAGGGAGCTGGTGATGCCGTACAAGGAGATGTGCGTGTGGGAGACACGGAACTCGGTGTGACAGTAGGATTAGGTGAGACAGGGCCACGCACAGAGGCAGGAGTGCCGGCGGGCACAGATACGGTCAAAGGAGTATGCGCTGGTACAAGATCATGGGTTCCTGTGGGTTGCGAGGGAACAGGGGTAGAAGTTGGCCATACTGGAGAGGTCTTTGGACCGACAGCGATGATTGTTGGTTCACCTAGAGCCGGAGACCACGAAGTGGAGGGAGCTCAAACGGACACATCAGCCTGGCAAGAGGTTCTTGCAGGCGCGGACTCCCCCATCCGTCAAGAAACCTCACAGGTAGGAACGTGGGCAATGGACAGCAACGTAATCGATGTCAGATCACAGTAGGTGAGGGACTCAAAGAAGAGCGCGTTGCGTGACTCAACAATGCGACGACGAGCAGGGTCCCAAAAGCGCCAGGCCTTCTACCGCGGGGAGATGCCTACAAAGGCACACAAGTGACCCTGTGGTGAGACCTTGGACCCCTGCTTGTCCTCGGTGTAGCACACAAAAGCCCAAGGCTCCCCAGACGCAAGCAAGGCGCAGGTCACAACGGTGGCCAAACCAGAGCTCATACGTTGTGGCGTGGTCCGGAAGGGGACCATGCCGGAGGTGGTTCTTGACCCAGGTCATGTAGGCGAAGCCTTCAAAAGCAAAGGGCTACGAGAGACCGCACTCAGACCGCATAGCGCAAACCGCATCCTCCATGGTGAGGTTCCAGCACTAAGAAACATCATTCTGCTGAGAAGTAGGAGCGGAGGCCTGGTGAACAATCCCGTGCTCGGCGAAGAATTTGTCCATCTTGCCAAAAACACTCGCCGCCGCAATCCGAACGAAAGGTGTGCATCGTGTGGCAGGATTGACACTCATTCATTATTAGCCAGAGGCGAACCGCGAGAGTGGTGTCACTCTTCTGGCGTAGGCTGTAAACCCACCACATCCGGGTGAAGTCATCTGTCAGGGTCAGAACGTATCGACCCCGATCAGATAGAGACTCGTTAGGAAGAGGACCCAGAAGGTCCAAATGGACAAACTCGAGAGGGAAAAGTGCACACGAATGGGAGTTAGGGTAGCTGCAACAATGCATCTTACCCTGAGCGTAGAAGAGACAGTCGATCTTGGACGGCTTTTGGAAAGAAGCCGCGTCAAGACCGAGGGTGGGCTGTGTCCCAAGGAGCTTCGACACAGTGTTGGAGCCGACATGACACAAACAATGATGAAGCAATTGCTGGTGCTCAAGAGATAGAACACCAGTGACAAAAACACGAGCAGAAGGGGAGGGGGAGCAAGGAGTGGAAGTTTGAGAGACACGATATAGGTCATCTACAACATAGGCACTACAAATAATGCTACGAGTGTCCATAGCAGTCACAGTCTTGGACTCTGCACTGTGCTCCACAGAAATTCCCATCAGTGTACAAGCACATATGGAAAGCAAAATGAGCTCAAGGTCAGGCACAAACTACACCTCGGAAAGATATAGGGGGCCAGATGGACCATCGAAACACACGACCCCAACACCCTGGACTAGCAAGGACTGAACAGAGGCTGTGCGGACGGAACAAACGGATGAAATAGGGCAGAGAACAATGAAATCACTGCGACGACATGTCATGTGATGAGTGGCACCAGAATCAATGATCCAAGTGGCACCGGAATCACGACCAGATGACGTCACTGTACAATGGGCAATGGAACACTCGGCCTCAGACGGACGCTGGGCATCAGGTGGAGAGGAACAAAGAGGGGCACAAAGGTGAGACTCATGAATCTAATCTGTATTGTCAGGCCCATTATCATCACATGCCAACTGTGCCCCCCCACACGAGTCATCCCGAGCCACAAGAACAGACGGAAAGACAATCTATGAACCACCCTATTGTGACAACACACTCGCACCTCCCTGAAAGTGAAGCGCCAGAAGGTGTCGGAGCTCAACAATGGTGCGGTCATGTGGGTCTGGGTCTCCGCTGGTTGTTGGTGTTGAAGCGGGAAGTGCTGCCATCGTGGTCGCCGTGCGCCTGGAGGATGTGCTGCTCAACGTAGACTGTAGTGCGTGCACAACCTCGAGCCCGCGAGTGATCTGCGCCCAGTCAAGCAGCTGCTCGCACTCGGTGTAGCAATGAGCGCCTCCACATTTCTAGCAGTGAACAAAGCGTCCATTGCTACTGCTTAGATGACAACTGCTGTTGTGACTACTACTGGCCCGAGCCGCGCTTCCATCGTCCCTTCTTCCCCTATGCAGCTGCCGCGACACCATGTGTCTGAATTAGTGTAATTGGGGTGGAAGGGGAAGAGGAGGATGGAGAAGGAGTCTGTAGGAGGGACTTTGGTGGTGATGCGACGGCTGCTGCAGCTAGGGGGGTCTCTTGATGAGCCACGACTGTCTCACGGGCGGAAGTTACGTGGAGGAAAAGCTCGTACGCCTGGGGCAGAAGTTGTAGTGAGGCCAAAAAAGGCTCGAGCACAACGTCGTTGTACCTCGAGAAGATGTCTGTCTGCTGAACGCAAAATCCGAGCATGATCGTGCGGAGGCTCCACAGCTGTGTACCTCCTGAGGTCCGAAGGCGTGATTAGATGCGCATGGCACGTCACCAGTTGTCGACTGTACGTTCAGCATGCCCTTCAGAAAGGGAGTGAAAAGCACAGATGTGCACGGTGCGGGTGGCGTGCATCTTTGTAGAAAGCAAGGATTATTTCAGGACCCAGTCCCACCGTGGATCAACGCCATTACCTGTGCCCGCCTCGCCAAGGAACGAGCGGAAGTCAACGACGGTCTCGCGTGACATGGCGTAGAGAAGTCCACACATCGCCCTAGCCGCTATCAGCAGCTGTGCTCAGTTCGTAGTCTGATACGGACTGTGGTAGTAGGGCCACACGCCCTCTGATGTAGCCCAAACTTGGAAGAGGATCTCCCTGCAATCAAAACCCTCCTCGCTGACATACCGTGGGGGCAGTATCTCGAAGTCCTTGGGTTGCTGCTTTGTAGGGAGAGTAACCACAGGCTGGGAAGAACGAGGGATGGGAAAGACACCCGGAAGAGGAAAATCCCTGGACTGAAGGACAGGTGACGATCGAATCTCAGGTTAGCAAAATGTGTGTGGGGGTTGAGAGCTCGTCTGAAGCTGGCGGAGACGCTCCTCAAGCACACGAAACTCGCGCTTGGGGGAGTCGCCCTCTATGCCTGGCATATCTGGATCCTCATCCCAAGGATCAAGAGGTGGCGGGTTGGCTCCAGCTCCTGTCTCCGGTGCTGGAGCTGTCTACTGTGTAGAGGGTGTGACCCCGGCCGCTCCCTAAGTGGTCTCTCGTGGGGTCGTTGAATGACCACGAAGAAGCTTGGTCTGTGTACGGATGGCGTCAGTCTGCTCCCGCTACAAGCAATGCATCTCGTCCTGCTGGCTCCGCGGGTCCTCAATAGCCTGCAAACATGGGCTCATGACCCTCGAGGAGGAAAAAGAGGGATCTAGTATCCCTTTTCCCTTATCACCGGACGGAGCCATGTCGCTGCTGCTCATTATGAGCCGAGACGTCAACGTGGTCAAATTGCGGAAACGTCAGTGTTTCTCAAGGTGTTAAAACATTCGTAGCTTTTGACTATCTGACCAAAAAATTCACTAAGGAAAGTGTTAGCTTCAGCTCCCCTCCTCCCTTTTTTTGGTCAACCCTCGCGGTTGCTGCGCGAGCAGGCGGCTGCTCTGCAGGAGTCGCGCGGAAGCTACGCAGAAGCTGCGCAGCAGCTTCCACTCAGCTGATGCTACTGTTGTATCGTAAGCTACAAGAGCAGCCGCGCGGCTGCGTAGGCAGCTGTGGCAGAAGTTGTGCGCTGATACTACTGTTGCTACGTGTTGCGGCTGCTGCGCGTTGCTGCGGCCGCCGCCGCGCATTGCTACCCCCGCTGCTGCTACCGCCGCTGCTATTGTTGGTGCTGCTATGCTACTTTTGGTGCTGCTATGCTACTTTTGTGCTGTTGCAGCCGCTGCCGTTATCGCTGCTGCTACGCTGCTATTATGTTGTTGCCGCCATGCGCTGCTATCGTCGCTGCTGCTGTCATTGCTGCTGCACTGCCGCTGTGCTACTACTCTGTTGCATAGGTTCTGTTGCTGCTCAATGCTGCTGCTGTTGCTGCAACATGTGCCAACATCGACAACTGCTAGTGACTGCAGCCTACTATAGCTGTCGCCTGCTGCCGCTAGCGGCTGCTGCTGATGCAGTCTCACGTTATGATGGTGAGCAACGTCGACGGTAGTCCGCTGTTGTCGATAGGTCCTAGTGGATCTGCTGGAGCGGTGACTCTCACTGCTGCTGCTCTACTGCGTCTCTGCTGCGCAGCTCGGTGAGAACTGTCTCACCGCTCTAATATCATGAGAAGATACGTGGAAGCTTGCTAGAAACACAGCCGCCGACTAGGCATCAGTGCCTGGTCAGACAGTGACAACAGTCACAAGTCGTGCACACAACGGCGAGGGTCTGGTTAGGAGACACATGGCAAAGTGTCAGAATGCTTCAATAGCATTTGCAGATAGAAATGACAAATGACAGGTCCATGGCATAAGTACCTGCCGCGGTGCACGACGGGTGTCGCACGCAGTAGTGCAAGATCTGTCCTAAAACCGGCCCAAAACCACTATTTTGGCTGTAACTCTGCGTAGACATGTCAGAACGCTACGCCGTCTGAACCTCGACGTGCAAGATCACAAGCCAAACACTACGACTGGTCACATGCATGCATCCAGCATCAAACGGTGGGCACACAATGCAAAAACATGCAAATTGGGCCCACGGCAAGTCCACCGATAAACCCCTGCGTGCTGCAGAAAAATCAAAGGAGGTCCCGGGTAGCGTCCAGAGGTCTGGAACGGTCTTCGGTCAGCTCCAAGCTGGTAGTCCGCCAATGACGCACCGGTACCACCAAGGTCCGTATCAGGGATCTGCACGAGTATGGACATGGCCGAGTGGTCATAGTATACTGTAGAGGTCGACATGAACATCACAAATCACAACAAGGATAACCACACACTCTCATTCGTAACTGCGCCAAGTGCCACGTACTCTGCCTCATTGGAGCTCCAAGTAACATAGCCCTGTCTTCCACTCTTCTAGGAGACAACACTCCCACCAACAAGGAAGATGTAACCGGTAGGGCTACGAGCATCCGAGTCATGCGCCCAGTCACTTTCTCTGTCTCTGTCCACAACCACAGAGGGCTGAGCACGACAACACAGTCCCATGTGCGTAGTGGACAGTGCGTAGCGTACAACACGCAGTGCCGCCTCAAGATCTTTCTGGCTGGGCTATTGGGAGAACTGGGCAAGGAAGTTGACAGAGAAGGCCACGTCCGCCCGAGTGGTGGTGGCAAGGTACATGAGGGAGCTGAACACACTGAGGTAGTCCACGACATTGACAATCTCCCCCAGCTATGCTGAGTCGAGTGACTTCAGCATGCATTTTCTTGCTGGAGTCATTGGTGTGGATGCGGTGGGGACGTCAACAAGCAGGGAGGCAAAGCACTCCCCTAGTGTGTGAATGTATGCGGCCTCGTGCACGTGTAGAGTGCGATGCTGACGGTCACGCCTGAGCTCCATTCCAAGGAACACCCGTGTAAAGCCCAGGTCATTCATCTTGTATGCAAACTGCAGTAGGTTCTTCACTGACTGGACAGCTGTTGGACAGGGGGTGGTGATGAGCAGGTCATTGACGTAGACAAGAATGGCTACAAATGGCTGTGAGGGAGGACTCAAGTAGAGTGCTTTACCAACCGTGCTGCGACGATAACCTCCCCGCTCAAGAGTGGAGGAGATCTCCATGTTCCAACAACGTGGCAATTGCTTGAGCCCATATAGGGCCTTTCACAGACGCCAGACCTTGTTTGTGCTATCGGTGAACCGTGGTGGCTGGACCATGTAAATCTCCTCGCCAAGCTTGCCATGCAGGAAAGCGTTGTTGACATCCATCTGCTCCATTTTCCTGTCCTAGGTAACAAGGCTCAACAACGCTCGGGCAGTGGTGTACCTCTCGACCGGAGCGAAGGTCTCATCAAAGTCAATCCCAGGAATGTGGGAGAAACCCTTGGCCGTGAGGCGAGCCTTGTACCGGTCAACTCTTCCGTCGGGCTTCAGCTTACACCAAAATACCCACTGAGCAGAGACTGCCTTATGGCCTGCAGGGGTCAACCACCGAAGGTGACTACTGTGCCAACTCAGAGGATGAGTTGAGAGTGCAACGCACTGGGGATTGCGTGTAAGTGGGCGCTGAGTCTGAGGACCCAGGAAAGCCAGAGGATGGCTGGGATGACATGGCATCCGAGGAGGGTAGCTAAGCATCCGACTCAAACGAGGTATGAGAGGACGAGGAATCCACGGAGTCCTCTTCCTTGTTGTTCGTGTGAGGAACATGCAGGACAGAAGGGGATGTTGTGGGGGTAGGATGAGAAGATGGCACTCGGAGATTAGAGGCTAGACGAGACACACCCCTCCAAGATGACAAAGTGAGGAGAGAGAGAAGGGAGGAGGGACATGGGATAGGTCACGAGGAAAGACATCCTCAAAGAAAGAGGTGTCGCGAGACTCAATGACGCGGGAGTGATTAGAGTCCCAAAAGCGCCATGCCTTGGACAATGCCAATACATCCAGAAAGGTGCAAAGACATGCGCGAGGGCCGAGCTTGCCATCGCGGAAGTCCTCTTGCAGCCACACCACAGCAACACAACCACAGACACGAGCAAGACAAAGGTCGGCACGACGACTGTGCCATCGCTCAAAGGGAGTGACATGGTGAGGGAGGGGACCGTGAGGAACACGATTCCATACCTAGGTCATGTAGGACATGGCCTCAAAGGAAAATACAGGGGAAAGGGAGGATTTATTGAGGAGGGTGTGTACACCGCCAGCAAGGGTACGGTTCCAATGTTCAGAGACGTCATTCTGCTGGGGTGTGTAGGGAGTGGAGGACTCCATGCACACCCCGCGAGATGTTAAGAAACGGGCCGTGGGGCCCATGAACTCCCCCCCACAGTCGCAGAAAAAGACCTTCAAGCGACCACCACAGGCCAGCTCGGCCTGGGATAGCCAGGACTCGAGAGTGGGACAAACATCACTCTTTTGCCGAAGGGAAAAAACCCAACGCATGCGTGAGAAATCATCCGTGAGATGAAGGACGTAGTGACCAACCCCCCCCACCCAGAGAGCATCATGGGGGAGGAGTCCCATGACGTCTGCGTGCAAGAGATCGAGGGGATGAGACGTGTGGGACTCACAGGTGGAAAACAGGGACCGATGCATTTTGCCCTGAGCACAGTCAAGATAGTTGGTGGGACAAGGGGCACAGAAAGTGTCGTCTTTGAGGCCATGAGCAAGTTTGTCCATGAGAAAATTGTTAACAATAGTGGTGTGAATGTGGAAGAGGCGGCGGTGGAGCAGCTGTGCGTGTGCCGAGGAGAGAGATCGCGCAACATGAACAAGGGCAGTAGTGGTGGAATGAGGCACAAAGGAGGGAACGTTGTACAAGCGGTCACATCGCGTGCCACACAACATGACACGACCAGTGGTACGGTGCAACACAGAGGCAATACCGCGGTTGGAAGAGAAGTCCATGCCCTTGTCGTCGAGAGTTGTAACAGAGAGCAGACTGAGCTCAAGAGCGGGCACATACAAAAAATCTAGCATGAAGAGTTCCCCCCCAGGGCCAACAAAATGAACAACTCCAACATCCTGGACAGGCAAGAGCTGGCCAGAGTCGGAACGGAAAAAACGCACAAAGCCGATAGGGCCAAGAGAGACCAACGAGGGCCGTCAGAACGTCATGTGGTGGGTGGCCCCTCAATCAAGGATCCCAAAACCACTGGACACACAGACAAAAGCAGGAGCACGGCTAAGAACGGCAACGGCAGAGCAAGGAGGGAGGCGCTGACCACAGGCTGCAAGGCAACGAGGTAAGCTGGAAGACTGCCACTGCTCCATTCAAGGAGCGTCAGCTGGGGAACAACCCTGAACATGACCGGACGATGGACCACGAAGCGACACATTGACAGCACATGCAAGTGTCCCCTCAGCCAAACGCACAAGCTCACTTCCCTGATCACAGAGGTGTCGATGATGAACGGCATGGGAGAGGGCCAGGTCCAGCTGGCGCTTATCGTCAGACGGGTCAGTGATGATGACACCAGAGGAGGTGCAGTGGGAAGGTAAGGCGGAGGACGCCCAAGGAGGGGGCGCGTAGAATCCGGAGGGAGGGGCAAAGTAGACAGGGCCCCCGATCCCAGACGGCCAATCCCAGAGAGGGGATGGAGTCAGGGTGGTGCTGTAGGGAGCAGCTGTTGGTGAAGGAGGAGTGGTGCGGCCGGAAGGAGTAGTGGAGATGGAGGAGCAAGAGGAGCCGCCCCCGGAACCAGACGAGCGTGCCCAATGTGCACGCATGGCTGAGGCAAGACGGGCATCATCGGGAGGAGCTAGAAACTTGGACGCCGCGTGGCCGGCGTGACCACGGTTCGAGCATGTGACGGTGCTAGATGAGGAAGATGAAGAAGGAGGGTTGTCAGAGTTCCGGAATTTGCCGCCCCCCCCCCCCCCCCCC
>SZWC01006593.1:31474-49393 GCA_023375785.1 Penium margaritaceum
CCCCCCCCCCCCCCCCCTTGCCCCCTGCCGCCAGAACAGCTTCCCTGGCCTTTACCTTTTCCATGGCCGGCACCCTGACCTACCTCTTGGGAATTGAGAGAGGTCGTAGTTGAGGTGGAGGACGTGATGGAGGATGAGGCTGAGGCCGAGGAGGTGGATGAGGAGGGGAGTTCGGAAGTGGCTGCTGTGATGGCAGCGTGATGAATTCGCTTGTTCTGCAAAGAGCTCCACCAGTCGGTCAAACGCTTGGAAGTGAACTCCGAAAAGGCGCCGATGCCAATTGGTGCATCCGCAAGGACGGGGATGGTTGCACAGCATTCAAGCTCAGTGGCCTTGATCTTTTGGAAGATGTCAGTGAGCTCGGAGATGAAGCCGTTAACAATGGAGAGAACAGCTGGGAGCTTTCCAAGGACCGCTTTACCAAGGTCGCGCAGCAAGCGCAGCGTGCAAGCCCATTATGCATCAGCAATCTTATCAGCACGCATGGAGAGCGTGTTGAACTGGACAGTGAGAACACTCTGGGCTGCATGCCCGGTCATTGTTGTGCGGCGTTTGATCAACACGTAAGCGCCAACAGGGTCAGTAGGTGTGCAACGTGCAGTATTGGCGTTGTAGGACCTGATCTTGTCAGTGAGATCATCGGGTCTAGCCCGAATGAGCGCACGAACTGCACTAGCAGACCCAGTCTCAACAGGCACAAACGGGGGGTCGGCAGATGCCTTGGGCTCATGGTAATATTCTCAGAGCTACTCCCCCTATGCCCAAGCACTGAAGCGGACCTCCCAAGAATGGAAGGTGAGGTTAGAAGTGAAATGAGGTGGAGTAGAGTCAAAGTCTGGTTTGCACTATACTGGTGGTGCAAGTGCTTTTGTGGCAGCTGTGCCAGCGGCGATCGTGACTGCAAGAGGGTCAGAAGAGGAGGAGCCAGCGGTTGTAGATGCGGAGGTAGGTGATGTGGAGAATGTAGCAGCGATGCCGGCAGCACTGGTTGCAGAGGGTGTACCACGCAGTGTGGGCTGGAGGCGGTTAATGACCAGGTCTGCAATGTGATCTGCAAAAGTGTCCTGGTCTGCTTGCTCAAAGTGCAGCCTTTCTTTGGCAGTGCATTGAGCGGCGAGCGCAGCATGCAATGCAATGCACTCACGCCGTAGCTCAGCCTACAAAGCAGCGTATTGGTCATCTTCAAATGGCATGGTGTCAACGACGTGACTCTGCCAATAAAATATCGACAGAGTTTCCCCAGCCCCAGTGGGGTTGGAAAATGTGTGGTGAGTGCGTTGGGAGATAGCTGCAAGGCAATAACCTGAACGCACAAGCACGCCAACGCAGGAGAAGCAAGGATGAAGAGAAGATCAGGGTCTCCAAGCACAGTGGTGCAGAGAGAACAGTGGTGGGAGAGCTGCTGCAACTGAGGAGGCTACAACTGCAATAGTGGCCGATGCTGAGACAATGAGGCAGGCCACCGCCGTCAACTCTGCGGCTGACAGGGTGGAGATGGCGGCAGTAGTCAAGACTAGCAGGTGGATGTGACGTGTCACCAAAGAAGAGGTGAAGGGCAGAGCTGACACCCGTGCTATGGATGTATGAATTGAGTCTACAACACTAGAGACCCCTTTTGCAACTGCAGCTCCTACTGAAGCAGCTACGTCTACTGCGGCAGCAATCTGTGTGACAACGTTGACAGCGGCAGCTGGCAAGGGACCGTGATCACCTGCTGCTACTGTGTATGTGTCATTGGACCTACTCGCAGCGGTGCTGGCTGGTGCGCGTGGAGCACATGCAGTGGCAGGAAAGGTGAAAGCAACAGCAGCACTGGATACAAGGGCGGCCTGCAGTGGTGTTAGAATGTCAGGATATGGAGTAGAAGCTGGCTCTGCAGCCAATCGAAGAGGAGATGCAGCCTGAAAAGGAGCAGACGCTGCAGGTGCTGCTGCTGCAAAGAATGGTGCTACTCCACAAGAGGCAGCGCGACAACACTGCTGACGAGTTCTATGGGCAACGGGTGGGCTTACCAATGATCGGAGAGGTCGACGCTCACGCGTTGGTGCCACGGCTGGTTCGTTCTACGCCGTCGGAGAGCTGTCGGCGGCGGACTGAAAGTGAGCCGCGTAGACTCTGGCATCCTCCCTCTCATAGTAGTCGGCGGGGTCGTACTTCTCACTGGGGTAGTACCCTAGACTACTGCGACGAACCCTCGACCACATCTCACGCTTTGCCCTCTCCTTCTAGTATGCTATCTCATCGTCGATGCGGCCACGCTCACGCGCGACTGTGGGTGACGTAGGGATAGGTTCTGTTTTTGGATGGGAGGCTAGGGTGCTTAATGCTTGGCTGCCGGACAGCCATCCTGTGACGATGGGAGTGCACCGATGTGGAGAAGCCACTGTTGCTCCTCACATGCGAGAGAGGCACGGTGCAATGCGCGGGGATGAGAGGGCTGAGACACGACGGTGAGATGTTGGTGCCATACCACGAGGATCGCGGGTGCAACGCAGTGCAACTGCGAAAGTGCAGGTACTGCTACTGAAGAGAAGTAGCAGTTAGGGTGCCCGTGGTATGGTTAACGAACGCACGGAGGTCAAAGGGCGGCAGGTGGAGGTGAAGGAGAAAAGGGTTGCGGCAAAGAGGTGCCGATGCCGTAAGTGCTGCAATGAAGAGCACAACAGGAGTATCCTGCGTAGAGTGAGGGTGTGGCACAGTGTGACTGGGGATCGCAGGTGTGGCTACTAGAGGACAGAAGCGGCAACAAAGACCATATCGTGGTCAACGTGCGTGCCGTGGCCAAAGAGAGGTCGAGCCAAAGGATGCACTGTGCACGGGTTCAGTATGTCACGGGGGTCGTGGTGCGAATAATGCAGCTGAGAGAGATGCGGGCATGCGGCTGCTGAGGGCCAGGAGCTCCGTGCGTGGCCACAGTGTGGTCAGCATGCACCAGACGGCCGAAGAGTGGCCATGGTGATGGCAAAGGTTGAGAGGTAGTGCCAACGCACGTAACTAGCTTGCGCGAGATCACCCGCAACTTGGGAGTGGCCCGATGAGGTCTCAGGATCATCGCAAGGAGGTACATGCCCTTCTGCTCTGATACCAGTAGGCACCCGTGGCTGCTAGGACAGGCAAGTAGGAAAGCGAGGGAGCCACACCATGGATCGGGTGGGGCAAGCTCACGTTACGTAAGAGTGAGAGAAACAACAAGTGAGTGAGTAAGGAGAGAGCGAAGTGCTAGGTGCCGGTTGACCGGGCCACCCACGCGAGGCTCTCAACGTGGGGCCCGGACGCCACCCAGGGATCAAACCTGGCCTTGGAGCGAGCGAGCTCCAGGCGGTTTCTCACACGCCGGCATAAACCGGATGTGTGGTCCTGAGGGATCAGCAACCCGGCTCACAAAGCTGAAAGCAGGCAAAAGTGTGAGAAACCACCCACATCACAAATGTATGTGGTGCATGCACTCCAACAAGTGTGTGCCCCATTCTAGAATGTAACAGTGAGCAATATCACTACAATTTGGCTCTCCATAAGATTGGTGTTGGTGCTGTGGCCACCACTGTGTGCTCCACATTGCGCCACAACTTTGCACCAAAGAGCTTAATCCAGATTAGTCACCTGCAGTGATGATGTGTGTGTGTGTGTGTGTGTGTGTGTGTGTGTGTGTGTGTGTGTGTGTGTGTGTGTGTGTGTGTGTGTGTGTGCGCGTGCGCGTAGAGTCAAGAGATCACTTGCATGTGTGAGAACCATAACCAACACAAGGGTCATCTTCATGCTTCTTCCACTATGGTTGTTATTTCTCGAAGACTTGAACCACAAGATGCTATGAATAAGAGCACCACAGATGAAATCTGGCCAAAAGCACAACCATCAAGTACTTAGTGGTATCTTTCCAAATGCCCCAATGCCACTGCTATTCTTACATGTAACCATACCCCAGACACAATTGCTACTAGATTAAGCCAGTTTGCATGGTATGCAGACTTTGTCAACATAGTGTGACCATTATGACAAGATGCTTGCAAGATTCCTCGCTTTCCTTTCATTGACGTGGCAATGTAGTGAAGTGAGCAGACACATTAACACGCAAAGCAGGTGAAAGAACAGCAAGGGCTTGGTTAGGGGAATGTGAATAGTCTCTTATGCTTTGATAGCTTCAGTGTGTGTGCATGGATGATTGGCAATTGCCAACCTCACAGCATAAGTACTTGCCGCATGGTGTGAGATGAACACAGTAGGGTCAGTTTGCACTAAGATTGAGCCAAAAACCACGGTGTTTCTATAACCTAATGCACATGCATTTGGATGCGAAACCCTATGAACCTACGGATGTAGAGTCTCGAGCCCGAAGCAGCGACTACAGAAGTTGACGAGTCAGGCAAAGAGTGGTTGACACACAATGTAAAACATGCGATTTAGGCCAAAGACCAATCTACCGAGAAACTCTAGAGGCTATAGAGCATAGCAGAGTACCCCGACAAGTATCGAGGACGTCGTGGCAGCAGTCCTACAGCTTGTGATGGGTGGATCACCATTCCACAGTGCTCTAGCGCCAGCTGAGTCTTCATCAGGGATATGTTCATGCATAGACATAACCGAATGGTCAAATTTAACAGTATGCATAGGCAATGATCCAATGGTATGAATGTCTATACATGCCCATAACTGGCATGATTACGCAACGAGGCACAACAAGATGCGCATAACAGTCCATATGCACACACCCATTCTCAATCACCCTCCAACAAGGGACGGAGCCCAACAAAATGAATTCGAAGCATGAACTTGTACAAAATCTGCTGCTACCATGCCACCATTGGGCTTGAGAACTAGGAGCTCCTATTTTTTGCGTATGCAGTTTCGACAAAGTTTGACCAAGGCTTCCATCAGCATTAAGTGCCATTCCTGTCTTTGGTTCATGCCCGTGGCATTGTGCCTTCATTCTGGATCAGTGCTCATCATTGTGGGAAATTTGGGTCAGATAGGGTAGACTTCAGACGGGTTTGGACTCCCATGGTTGCACCTGGCTCTTAGACATTCATCGCCTACTCAGCTCATGAGAACCTTGGGTGACGAGTGGTGAATCCTCCCTCCGCTTGTAGCTCATTGCAGTACGAGTAGGGTAAAGGAGAGGTGCTACAACAGCGTCGAGAGAGAGAGAGAGAGAGAGAGAGAGAGAGAGAGAGAGAGAGAGAGAGAGAGAGAGAGAGAGAGAGAGAGAGAGAGAGAGAGAGAGACGATGGCAGAGTGATGGCTGCAAATTGCACATGACCCACTTGTAGAATATTCTTTGAAATCCACAGCCATACAAAAGGTAAGTTTAAAATGAGAGCAAAGTCAGCCCATGACTTTTCCTTTCCGGTTTTAAAGTGGAACGAGCTCCAACTCCCAGGCTCCAAACATCTGGATGATGACCTACACCATGAGCTATCCCACTTGGCACATGCCGACCTGTTGGTGTGCTTGGATGCGTAATTTGGTGGTAGAGAATGAGCCCAAAGAAGCGATGCATGCAGTGGCAAAAGTGGCCAATGGTGCAAGGAGGTTGTCGGGAGGATCCGGAAAACCCACCCACATGCGAGGTGCATTAACCACCACCTCGGTGTTTCACCTGTTGCAACCACCTAAGGGTAAGGTGACAAGTACACAAACTCTGCCTTTAACTACATCTCACTGGGAAGCCATTGTGTCTCATGTTTGGGCAAGATAATCTGATGCGAGGACCTGACCAGTTGCCACCATGTTCTGCGATGTCGTAGGCATGAGGTACAACAATCGCTTGTTTCAACAGATTATGTATCAAAGTTGTGATGGTTAGGAATGACCATTGGATCGATCCCTATGTTAACCACGTTAACACCAAACTTTGACCTGACATGAGCATCTTGCTTTGCACGCTACCGTAATAGCAAGATTTCATGAGGAAATGTGGTTATTGAAGAAGAAATGTATGCATACTCTTCAGTTCATGCTAATGCCTGCATGTGACCATAAGAGACATATGAGGAAACATAAAGTTTAATCAAATCATCAAAGTTTCAGTTTGAGTACTGTAAACAAAGGACAAATAAGAATTTGCGACATACTAGAAAACGTGGACAGCCAGAATAGACACGGCGTCTAGACGACCATCCAACCGTTCAGGTCGGCTAGTAACCCTGAAGAATGCAACCAGGTTTGGACCTCTGATCCAAGTTACCTGTAGTGGTAGCACCTCCCCGTCGAGGGAAGAAGCAACAAGCTCCGTCATTTTGCGCTAGTCCTCCTTGCTGTACACTTTGACCTCCGCCAACCCCTAGGGAGCGTAAGTATACCGAGGGGTTGGGACGAGCTGGACTGTAGAACAATGTGTGCTCACCACGAAAAAGTAGTGGATCTTGTTGAGGCTGATCAGAAACACCGCGTGCTTGAACATTGATTCGGTACGCGCTTCCTAGCCAAATCGAAGCTTCTGAGACGCCTTTGTACCGCAGCACCATGACCACTGGAGCTCGTCGGCAATAAACTTCCAACACCAACTGCGGAAAGAAAAAAAAAACTCAACGTTGCGGCTGTTGATCTGGAGGACGCCGCACACCTTCAGGATGCCGTGCATCTTCTCAAAGATGATGATGCTTGAGTGCGGGGTGCCAGCTTCACGCAACCGGATGAGTGTGCAGGCAATCTTGTCTTTTACCTCAGGATGCTCAGAGAAGTAGGATCGTTGTCCACGGCTCCCCTGCACCCTTGTGTCATCTTTGCAGATTCTTTGATGGGCGCCGATGGAGAGCTCGACAGCGCTAGAACGTAGATGGACCGGAAGTATTGAGTCCCAGGCTTGTACTAGCCATGAACGGTTGACGGAGTCAGCTTCTCATTGATCAATGGTTGGTGCGGCACGCGATAGTGTTTGCAGAGGTGGTGAATCACTTTCACGGAGCTGCCAGTCCAAATGAAAGAAGCACGTATGATGAGCACATGTCCCAGCCCAAAGCAATCCATGTACTTCCCGCACTTCCCAGTCGACTCCGTGCTTGATGATGCCAAAGGTGCAGGTGGTGCTGGCGGGAGCTCAAGGGCGTTGTTGATGCCGTTAGCTACAATGACGACTGCATGTGCGCCACGATCGTTGGTGAGTTCCTCCATAAGTGCTTGTACCATGTCCCATTGAATCGCATCGCGACGATTGTCCGAAACATGGTTATCATCTTGACTCGAGGGGTCTCCCACATCAGCTGCTACTTTTTCCTTGTCAGCTGCATCATTGCATTGTTCAGCTTCGTCATCGTCGTTGCTTGGTACTTCGTTAGCTTTGTCTTTGTCAGACTCAGGATCGGAAAAGGTCAGGCATCTTCCCCTACGGTGAGGGAGATGCTCATGGGCGCACTCATGAGGATCGCCATGGCCTGTGCCCGTGACTATAGGCACATCGGAGCTAAGGGATACAACAGATGGGAGAAGCAACATGACATGCTTCCTTGGCCTTCCTGGACAAGGTCATGTCCTCTATGGTGCAGTGGGCTTTGGGGCTACCAGCGCACGTGCAACGCGCTCGCAATGTTCTTCTGGAGTCACCTTGCCAAAGAAAGCCTCACAGATCGCCATGGTCTTCGTTGACTGGTTAGACACGAGAGCTTGCACTACATTGTGGAGCCTCCTATAGGTTGCATGAGAAAGCTGTCGTGTCATGTCTTCCTAACCGCGACAAAGGTAGTACAAACAAGAAAAACAGAGCTCCAACGGTCGACACACGTCATACCACCGTTATGTGCAATCCGTTCTTGGATTTGAATTTTCTAATGTAAGCGAACTGTCACTTGACAAGAGCCGGGACCGCTCTCTCACACAATTGATTTTCCCTACAAGACAAATTCTCAACAACATAAGAGATCCATTTTGTCCCAAAACAAATACCATTTAATAATTAAGAAAGAAGGTGAATCATGTATACACCACGTCAATGATTTCACAGGGAAAAATCAAAAAGCAGTAAGATATGCCCAGTTTGGCAAGTTATTGTGCACCATAGACATGCAGTAATACTAGTAATTGAAGGAAGATATACCTGCTAACTGTCAACCGGCCTCAAGCAAACGGACTACAAAACACGGCTGACACAATGGCACCTGCCGTCCGTTCCGAGCATTTTAGCTAAGAGAAGATATCACCCTCAGGATCACGGTTCCACACAAAGTAGCTCCTAGCCAATCACTTGCTAGCAACTGTGTCCACTTAGCATTTGGTCACTTTCACGCGAGTTGCTAGTCAGAGACTAACTCCTGGGGCTTAGACCAACGAGTGCCTTCTTTATAGTGTTCCTTAGTTGGACAACTTCATGGGAAGCATCTAAGGCTAGATTGTATGTTTAGAATGAGGAATGAGCCTGGTACATACAATCCTAGGCGTGGCATCTAAGGTATGTGGGTAGTGGCGCTTTTGGGGGGTGCCTACTCCTCACCACCTTACCGGCTCGCCAATGGGCGCATCCACTGACCACCAAGTGACACATCCTCCTCATACATGGAGAAATGTCTATGAGACTTCCTCTCTGCATGAAGGTAAAAAACCTTCCTTCTCACATTAGGGCTTGATTGTAAGTCCAACATGTCATCCATTGCACTACACAGCTGGTGTCTTGCTTGGACTTGCACCACGAACAAGATTTGAGGGACTTACTCCAATGGAGCAGTGCATGTCCAACCTGTCTGCTAAGCTATAGCAGTGGCCCAAGGGGCATAAAAGAACAACAATATCTCCCTTGCACCTCTGGCCACCTACCATGGTAATCTTCTTCCGCATAAACCCATAGATGTGTGTTGTATTTGTGCACCTCAGTTTTCTTGGTCTTTAGTCCCCATCTCTTGCATCCAACATGCCGATTCCTTGAGTGCCTGCAACATGCAAGTCGTTTTCCTGTGGCTTTGTCAAGAAGTCCACAATTATTTTCTTGGTTTTGATGTGCTCTAGTTCCACAACACCCTTGGCGACAAGGTCGCGTAAACAGTGTTACCGTATTTTGATGTGCTTTGTTTGCCAGGAGATCATGTTGTCCTCTGCCATAGTAATGGCGCTCTGGTTGTCGATGCGGATGACTATTGTTTCCTCATGTGGTGCCTTGATCTTGTCGAGCAGAATGCAAAGCCGCTGTGTTTCCTTGCAGACTTTTGGAGTGCGATGTACTCTGCCTCAGCAATAGAAAGTGAGACAAAGTCCTGCTTCTTGCTTGCCCATGAGACTACACCACCATTGAGTTATTAGACAAAGCCCGAGGTGGACTTCCTACAATCAATCCGCCCTCCCAGTCACTGAAGCAAACTATGAAACCACTGTGTTTTCTTACGAAGTGAGAGTGTGGTCTACTCCGCCTCAACAATAGAACAAGAGACACAGTCCTGGTTCTTGCTCTCCCATGAGACTGCACAACCATTGAGAAGGCAGACAAAGCCTAAGGTGGACAAACTGTCGTCAATCTTCCCTCCCCAGTCAGCGTCACTATAGCACGTTAGTCGCAGAGAGTCTGATCCTTTAAGAACTCCAAACCAAATTCCTATGTGCAGTGTCTTTTTTAGGTAGCAAAAATATCTGCTTCACGGCTTGCCAGTGTTGTGGCTTAGGGTTCGCTGCAAACCTACTCACCTTACCCACCGAGTAAGCAATGTCAGGTCATGTCCCTACCATGGTATACATGAGGCTCTTGATGGCTAACTGGTATGGGATGTTTTGCATCTCCCGTTGCTCTCCCTCATTGCTTGGTAACATGGAGGAGTAGAGCTTGCAGTCGAAGGCCATGGAGGTCCTGATGGACTTTGAGTCATCCATGTTGTAGCGCTTCAAGATGTCCATGATGTACCTAGCCTGGTTGAGCTCGATGGTGCCCGCTTTGTGGTTGCGGTGGATGGCGATCCCTACGTAGTACTCAAGAGGATCCATTTCCTCCATCTTGAACCTGTTGCCTAGCTTTTTTAAAAGGCTTGCAAGTGCCTCGTGCGAGGAAGAACATATGATTAAGCTGGCCATGTACAACGCCTTGAGCAACACGCCACGCTCGTCTTCCCCCACATAGATGGTTGAGTCATTCTTGCAGTGCACGAAGGAGATCTCAGCCATAAAGCTATCCATTTTCTTGTACCACATCCGTGGGGCGTGTTTCAGCCCGTACAATGACTTCACCAGCCGACACACCTTTCTTGTGGGTGCATCCAGCTCCTCTGCAACTTCCATAGCTACCTCTTTGTCCAAATTCCGATAAAGGAAAGCTGTTTTGACATCCATCTGGTGGATCTCTAGGTGTTTTGCAACAGCGACGACCGGCAGGGACTTGATGGAGACAAATGTGACGACTGTGCAAATGTCTCATCGTACTCAGAGCTTGCACGCTGAGAGAATCCCTTCATCACGGTCATCACCTTGTACTTGTTGATGTCGCCGTCTTGCTTCCGCTTTAGCTTAAGCACCCACTTTTAGCCCACCACAGAGCGTTAACGGGTATTTCCACCAGCTTCCATGTGACATTTTCTTTGATGGACGCAAGCTCACTTTCCACCGCCTCCTTCCATTTGGTCGTATGGGGCCTTGTCAGCACCTGTGCCACAGTGAGCGGCTCTCCCTGGGCCAAACACGACCAGCTTAGTCCGGTCGAGCTTCCAATGTCAGCGTCGTACTGTGGTGTTTGTTTTCTTTGTCACATGCTACAACGTGGCATTGTTGGTGCTTCATATTTGCTCTGCTACGGTTCCTTTGGTGCAGGCTGCCCTTAAGCTGAATCCTCCTCTGGTGAAGAGCCGATGGCTTCCGAGCTAGTCTCAGAGGCCTCGGACACCACGGAATTTGTGTCGAAGCCGGCCATTGTGTTCGCCTGTGTACCCCCTCCTTGCTACACTAGTCTTCTCTGCGGCCTACCGCACTGGCACCACTTGCTAGGTTTTGGGAGCTTGATCTCCAGACTCCAGTAGCACCAACCACTCTCCCTGTCTTGGAGCTTGCGTAGGATCAAGAGGCTCTCCCTTGCCTTGTGTTCTCTCATCAAAGGTCACATCTTGGCTGGTGAGAAGCCCTTCTTATTGCCAAGTCCCAAAGGTGGTAGGTTTTTTGGGCATATTCATTGCCGACTGTAATACACTTCCGTGCTCTTACATCTAGCTTGCCGCCACCTTCTCTTGCCTTAACCTTTGCCCATGCAATGCAGCCAAAGACCTTCAGGTGTGATGCGTCCGGCTTCTTTCCCGACCACACCTCCTACGGTGTCATCTGCTGCTTTCCCTTTGTCTTGTGGCGCCTACCCAAAGCAACCGCAGGAGTTAGGTTTATGAGGTAGCATGCTATTCTCGCTGCTTTTGCCCAGAAGCGAGGTGGAGGTTTTGCGTCAAAGAGCATACTACGCACCATGTTGAGAGTAGTCTGATTCATGCATTCAGCGACACCATTGCTTTGTGATGTGTAGGGTGTCATGGGCTGATGGTTGATGCCGCATTGCCATAGCCAGCCCTTGGTTGCCTTGAAGTTACCGCCGTTGTCGCTTTGCAGCGCCTTGACCTTCTTTCAGGTCTGTCGCTCAACTATTGTGACAAATTCTCGGAGCTTCTCTTTGACCACTCCCTTTGTTTTGAGGAAGTATATCCGGATCTTGCGGCTGTGATCGATAAAGGTCAGCAAGATCTTACTGTTGCCGTTGGATTCCATGCAAAAGGGCCCGCACACGCCGGTGTGAATAAGGTCCAAGGCGGCTTCTGCATGGCAACCATTGCACTCAAAGTGCTTTCTCTTTGTCTTGCCTTGGAGGCAAGGTTCAAACAAGTTGCCACACCCAGCTGCACCCTTCGTGCACCCCTCCATGACGCGGACAAGATTTTGTTGCTACATGACTTGGAGTGTGCACTTTGCAACGTGCCCAAAGTTTCTATGTCACAGCTCAGCGTCTTCATCCTTGGCGACAGAGGGCACGCACTCGGACACTGCCGCATACGTCAGGTTATCCTCCTTCCAACTGCCCATGATACTGATCATTGGGCTCTAGCACTCCAGTAGCGCCATGAGGAGGATGATGACATATATGTTTTCATCAAGGTCCCAATTCATGTGGCAAGCCTCACCAAGGAGTCCCTCAAAATCCTATAGGAAATCAGGGATGGACTCTCCCTCATTCACCCGTATGTTAATCAGCTGTTTTAGAATGAATCATCTGTTTGCAAGGGAGGTGGATTGGTGCACACGCTTGAGCTTGGCGTGAGTATCCAAAGCCAGTGTGAGCTCCGTAATAATGGGAGCATACTTCTTGGCTACCGCGTTGATGAGGAATGACATGAAAATATTGTTTCATTCTGTCCATGCCTCGTGCTTGGGTGAGCCCTCCTTAGGAACCTGCTCCTCTCCCTTCAGAAGCTTGATGAAGCCACACACTTTGATTTCTACTTCAAACTGCCATCTCCAGAGCCGGAATCCCCATTTCCCCTGAAAAATGGGGATTGCTCTCAAGGATCTCAGACCTTGTAGCAGTGTGGTAGCACTCAAGGTTGCTCATATGGTCTACCCTATGGTAGCCCCTTTTGAGGACAGCCGTGCGGCAGCCCCCACTGCTCTTGATGGGTCAACTATTCTAGCCACCTTTTTCTGCTCTCTGCATCTCTGCTATGTTGACGACGATGTACGCTGATGTTAGCTGATGTCTGTTGTCGGTTTTAAGGTGCAGGTCCACTGCTTACCCCTCCAGCTGATGTTTACCTATACAAAGAGAAGACAATTCACACGAGCACTACCAGGGTCTTGCATCCAAGTGCAGAGTTTGTCCTGGTTGGGACCCAGGAGTCGTGTATCCAAGGGCAGAGCTTGTCCTTGGTCCTTGTGTGCTGAGTGCAAACCCAGCTGATAGAGCCGATGGAGCTGACGTGCGCACCTGTCGAGAGCCTACCAAAGTTGAGTGAAGCGTGCCTTACAACTGGTCAGTGTGGGCCCATAACCCTTTGTCAACCGGCCTGAGGCAAACAAACGAGAAAACAGGGCCGACACAATGACACCTGTCGTCCGCTCCTAGCATTTGAGCTAGGAGAAGATATCACCCTCAGGATCACAATTCCACACTGAGCAACTTCTAGGCAATCACTTGCTAGCAACTATGTCCACGTAATATGTGCTCACTTTTGCACAAGTTACTAGTCAGAGGCTAACTCCTGGGGCATAGACAAACCAGTGCCTTCTTTATATTGTTCCTTAGTTGGACAGCTATGTGAGGATCATCTAAGACCAGATTTTATGTTTAGAATGAGAAATGAGCCTGGTACATGTAGTCCTAGGCCTGGCATCTAAGGTGTGTGTGGGTAGGGGCACTTTTGGGGGGTGGCCACTCCTCACCACCTCATCGGCTCGCCAATTGGTGCATCCACTGACTATCGAGTGGCACATCCTCCTCATACATGGAGAAATTTCTAGGAAACTTCCTCTTTGCATGAAGGTAAAAAATCTTCCCGCCCACATCAAAGCTCGATCGCAAGACCTATTGACCCAAAGTCCAGCGTGCTATCCATTGCGCTACACTGCAGGTGTCTCGGCTGGACTTGCACCACTATCAAAACTTAGGGGACTTACTCAATGGAGCAATGCATACCCAACCCTTCCGCTAAGCTATAGTAGTGGCCAAGGGGGCATAAAAGAACAACACTGATTGATGCCTAGTATGCATGCACTTCGATTGTCCCGCTGATTGTTTCTGACTCGTCCTATGAATTGTCAATGTCCACCACACATGGTGCAATTCTGTGGTCATGGTCAATGAAAGATGCCCACTTTGGCCGGTCATTACCCACGATAGCTACAATGTGCCACTAACATGTGGATGTTTTCATGTTTTGGAATACATGTGTGGTATGCATAAAATCTGGTCGTCCCCGCTGACTGTTTCTGACTCGTGCTATGATTGTAAATGTTGAGCAGACCTCGTGAAATGTTGTAGTCATGGTTAGCAACAGATGCCTACTTAGGCTTGTCATTGTGCACAATAGTCGCACCTTGCCACTAGTGTTTGAAGGCTCAAATAATTGTTATTCTATGCCAACTCTGCATGTAGTTTAAGTGCCCCTCTAACCATTTTTCACTTGTGCTTTGATTTGTCAAAGTTGACCACATATGGTGTCATGTTTTGGTCATGGGCTGTGGAATGAATCAACTCTGGGCAATCATTATGCACAATAGCCACACCTTGCCACTAGTTCTTGAAGTTTTTTTTTTTTTTTTTTTATAACTTTGTAGTTGATTTCACGTGTTTTTATTGTTTGACTGCCCTCTCTGACCAGTTCTGACGTGTCCTATGGTTTTTCCAAGCTGACCACACATTGGGTGATATAGTGGACATGGTCAGTGACACAACTTTGGACGGTCATTGTGGACAAAAGCCATGCCATGCCACTAGTCATTGAAGGTATCTACACTTGCTAGCCCATGCCTAGTATTCCTACACTATGGTTACTCCCCCTGACCATTCCTGACCCGTGCTATGATTTGTCCAAGTTGACCTCATGGTGCCATGTTTTGGACATTAGTGACATATGCCCATGTCGGCCAGTCATTGGGCACAACAATCACACCCTGCCATTCGTATATGAAGGGCTATAAACTTGCCAGCCCATTTGAAGTAGTTTTTCACTTGGATTGCCCGCTTTGATCACTTTTTAATCGTTGTATGAGTGGTAAAGATTGACCACACGTGGTTTAATGTTGTGGTCATGGTCAGTGACATGTGCCCACTGTGGACGGTCACGTGCCACTTTGATACCTGATGTTACATGCGTATTAAGCCAAAAAATTGATTTTTCCCCTTTGAATGTTTCTGAATATGCTATGACATTTCAACATTGACCACACCTAGTGAAATTTTGTGGCCATGGTCATTGACATATGCCTACTTTGGCTATACATTGCGTGTGATAGCAGCACAAGATTTCTACTCCTATCTCCTGCATCCTCTCGACGTGCCCTTGTCTGCTTTGGACTTTGTCACTCTACCTCCTCCCTTTCACCTACCTTCATCCATTTCTATCTAACTTGTTGTTCCTACATTTAGCTTTCCATTCTTGTCACTTTTCCATGTTTCCATGCATTTGACTGCTTTCTCTTGCTCCAATATCCACTCGTTCCAAGTGTTTGCTTCTACTGACATGGTATCAGTGCTTCAGGAAACATTGCTTGTTGCCTCATGTCCCATTCATCATGTCATCTTCAGCAAGACGGCCTCCTACTGCTAGCTCTTCTTCCGACAAGTCCTCATATAATTTCATCCACTTATGAAAATGTTGCTGCCTTTGCCGCCTCTTTCTTGGTTGTGAAATCAACAGGGGTCCTCAAAATTCCCTACTTCAAAGCTGAAACACAGGTGGCCTTCGTCCCCCTCTCATCTCAATTCAAGCCTACCTTTTTTTCTCCCTCATTTAGCAGTAGTTAATGTCAGCAGCGCCATCTCGCATTTCTCCTCAAACATCCACGACATCCTCTACCGCAACTTCATCTAGTGCCCAAGAGCAACACTCGTGGTGATGTCCAGTCTCATCAGTTACCAATGGCCCACAACAGTAGCTAAAGGTGTACATGGCATCAGGCAAAGACAAGGAAAAGGAGTCAGTGGCACCCTGAGCATTCTCAAAGTCAGGGACAATAACACCACAATCACAGCAATCAAAGACCTTCATTGTACGCAAAACAAGATCCACCAAAACCAGGAAGAGATGCATCGATAGCAGCAAGCACAAATCAATGCGATTTGGGAGCTCTACGACCTAATGCTGGGACGCTTTGGGTCTCCCATGAAACAAAAACAGCCACTGCATATGAACCATTGGCCCGGAAGTACACCTCTTGCCTATTAGCCAAATAGGAGCCTCCACCCGAGCTCAATGACACCATGGATGCATGGGTAGCAACTGCCGATCTGCATGCAAGTGAGATTCATGTGCTTGAGAATCGGCTTCGTCAGTTGCGTGGGTGATCTTGGCCTGGGTTCTCGGCAGGGTTGTGCCACTACGGTGTGGAAACCTCTTGCAGAAGCTGGGAGTGTTCTCCTTGATAGGTGTCCCTCTTGGTGCCAATCCTCTTGTGCTGCATCCACCTCCATCGGAGCCTAATGTGTTCATCTCCACAGATTGACGGTCGAAGGACATTAAGACTCCACAGACTTCCTATTAAAGTAACGCGTGCTTCGACTACTGGGAGGTCTGGTTCATGTGTAGACAGATTCACAGGATTTCTGTCCCTACTACAATAGCCAAGACCAGATCACCGACGATTGCAAGGTATGGACATCATGGGAGCGATGCGGGACCTGCTCTGCAGTGTAGCACAAGAGACATTTAGACTGTTGCCTCTGCTTCGGTCCAGGAGGGAATAGGATCGGAGCTGGATCCTCGCCGAGGTTGGGAGTTGGACCTGACCCCTTCTGTTGCCATGGCCCATGGGACAAGTGCGGGCCATTCTTGTGGCTTCTACTCCCTCCATCATGGAGAGTCGGAACGTGCAGCTGACTATTGGAGGCATGCCATGCATGTTGACAACCGACTCAGGAATGGTGGCGGGACGCAGCTTTGGGCACTCTCCTGGATGTCAGAGTCCCATCAGCTTCTCCCTGAGGCTCAATGCTACGTCCTTCAAGCGACATCAGCCAGGGAGGCAGCCTGCGCACACGAGGAGAGCCCGGTTGTTACAGCCATGACTGTGTCTTCTGTGACACCTCCAACCCCGTTCGTCTCTAGCTCCATCTCAATGCCATCCGCTCCTCCTCTCCCTCTCCCTCGCCTGGCTAGGCTCAGGTTTGTAATTGTTAAGACGCTTTGCAAAGCGTCTTAACAATTACAACTCTGGCTAGGCTCAGGGCATTACAGCGGCCACACAGCGGAAGAAGAGGGAGAACGTGCACGATAAGGGGCAGGACTAGACGGCGTCGGCCAGCAGTAGCACTGGACGTTCTGTCCATTGCTAGAACTCTGGAGGTGCTCATTGGTACACGGAGTGTCAGCAACCCCTTGATTGAAGGAGGATTACGCGTGGTCTCCAGGCAGCGCACATGCATTGGATGTCCTCCAGCGCTTCACAGGCAGCTTGTGCAGCGACTACAACAACAGTAGTGACATCTACTTCCTTGGGCAGCAGCAGAGGCCAAGATCCTTGGGACTGCACCATTGCGGAGCCTCGTCAGCTGCTGGCACTCCACATTCAAGGAGGTGCGAGTGTGTTATCACAACCGAGTGGTCCATAGTCCATGTGTCCCATTGTGTTTGTCTCCCGTGATGATGCTTGTGGGAGAGCTCCGTCCGAGTGTGATGAGGATGGATCTGAGAGCACCTCTTGGCTAGATGAGTCTCAGATATGTGCTTTCCACCATAGCTTGGAGTCCTCTGCGGAGCACCGAGCAGAGGCGGTGTGCTCTGTGGCACATGGCCTAGTGTCGACGACTGAGCAAAGTGAGGCGGATGGCTCATGGATTAAATCTAACATTATGCTTTCAAAAAGGATTCAGGATGATTCATTTTCAACGTGTTTTATTAATCTCTTCATTGATTACAATGATTACTAATTTGACCACTTGTGAACGAAGGAGTACGAGGGTCAACTTCTTCCTTAATCCAAACCCGTGCACCAAAACCAGCCGAATTCCTTGAATGTTTTTTGGTCTTTGGTGAAGACTCTAATGAGAAACGGTTTCTTGTTTTGTTTTCAAGATTAAACTCATTACGGATGAAAACCTGCCGAAGGCACAGTCAACGAGTGCCTTCTTGTTGTTTCCACGTGCCTTGTTGTTGTTTCCACGTGTCTTGTTGTTGTTTCCACGTGTCTTGTTGTTGTTTCCACGTGTCTTGTTGTTGTTTCCACGTGTCTTGTTGTTGTTTCCACGTGTCTTGTTGTTGTTTCCATGTGTCTTGTTGTTGTTTCCACGTGTCTTGTTGTTGTTTCCACGTGTCTTGTTGTTGTTTCCACGTGTCTTGT